>JARYGA010057574.1:0-25879 GCA_030545235.1 Helianthus tuberosus
AATCATAACGGATATATTTGGTGCTAAACAAAGTATCGTCACAGTTGTAGCATGATTAATAGTTGACGGACTAAATGCGAATGAAATGGCAATTTTTAACGACCTAGAATTACACACACACACAAAAAAAAAACATTTTAATAAGAAAGAGAGATGCCTAGGGACACTTGGTTTGCATAATGTTTTGATAAAAATTAAAATGTTTTAAAGTAATTGGAGTTTTAAGTAATTAGAAAAGTACACATATTTTGTTATTTTAAGTTTTAATAAAATAATCGCAAGAGTTTCATTTTGTACGTCTTAAATATTAAAAAGTTATTCTTTTAGCTTGCCTCCAAATAAATATATCCAAATTAAGGAATGGCACAACTTGGAATTTTTCATATTTCATAATTTAAAAACTCAGCCACAAGCTAAGCCTGTCTTCTACTTACTCTCTCAGTCACCAAGGCAAGAATAGACAATACCCAATTTGCCCATTTGTAATTTGATCATCTAGCTATGGCATGAGGGAGCGAGGGAGGCTAACCTTTTAAGACAACACGAGGCTACCGTGACATCCGACGGATGATGAAGCCATGAACGTTGTATCGAATGGGTCTGTCTATAACCGAAGGATGAGTGACAATCATAGAGATAGATTAGTTCACTTTCTCGTGTGTGTGAGCTCTTCAATGTTATTCTCTCTCTTTTAAGAAAAAATATATTTTAATAAATATACAAAGCTATAATCTTTTTATAAGACAAATTTATTAACTTACTAGTTTATAGACCCATGTATTACATGGGTTTGAGGATAGAAAATGAAATGATTTAAAATAATCATGGAGTTGATCTAGTTCTTTGAGGAAATAAATGTGTTTTCCATTTATATAAACTTGAATGAGTTTTTTTAAAATTAATATGTTATTGTTGAGGTTGGTTGCGTTTAAAGGACATGACGATTATAAATTTTAAAATATTTTTTATATTTTATATTATTTCTTGCATCACACATAATAAATATAAGAGTAAACTGCCATTTTGGTCCCTATGGTTTGGGCACTTTTCCCATTTTAGTCTAAATCTCAAACTTTTTAAATCTGGGTCCTTGTGGTTTCACTTTTATTGCCATTTTAGTCCAAAATTGAAAAAACCCATTTTTTTACTGTTGCAATCTCCCTATTTTGTCTTTTTATGCAGGGGCATTTTTGTCCAACTGATTTTCATTAAACTCAATAGCCTTAGTATATAAACTGATGTGATAATTCTAAAAAACCTAAAACACAGTCCAGCACACACAACCAGACCATGTTCTCTCTCTCAGATTCAGATCCGGCGACCGGACTCGCCGTCGAGGATCTCCGGCGCCACACCTCCGACGAACCACCACACCACAACCCTCTGCTCTTCCCTCTCTTAATTGGTCACCGGAAAACAGCCGGTTCCGGCCGTAAACCCGACAACAAACACCAACGACAGCCCCCCCTCCTTCGATCCTTGTTATTCTGGTCACACACAAACACCTCAGCCTCTCTCTCTCACTGCTCTCCCTCCCCTCGGTGGAGCCGGCGACCTGCAGATGATGAGCTTGATGGCACCGCCCCCATCTACCACCACCGCCCCCATCTCTCTACATCATTCAAGCGGGTAACCACTAATCCACAACATCTATGAATCTACAAACCGATCGGTTTTCTCGATCTGTTGCTGCCGAGCTGTAGGAATTTTTGCAAAGATGGTGATTTTGATGAGATTTTAGATGGTGATAGGGATACATCGTTTGGTAAGTGAAAATGTGAGTATTTGGGGATTTTGGGTGTTTTATGAAGTTTCTAGTGAATATTTGGGGATTTTGAGTTTTTGTTTCTAGTGAATATTTAGGGATTTTGGGTGGTTACGGTGGTGGATTTGAGGGTTTTTCATGGTGGGTTTTCGGATTTGAGGGGTTTTCACGATGGTTGTGGTAGCAGGTGGATGGTGGTGTTGGTGGTTGCAGGTTGGGTGGTGGTGGCAGGTGGGTGGTGATGACGGTGGTTGTGGTGGTGGTCGGTGGGAGTATGTGTATATACATACAAATGTATAATCTTTGTAGGAAGGATGACATGTGGCGGGATTGAGAGGTGGTCGACGGAGCTATGGCGGCGTTGCCGGCGGTGGATCTGTATATATGAGAGAGAGTTTGTAGAGAGAGAGTTAAGGAATTGGTTTAGTGGTGGAAGTGGTTTGGTGGTGGTGGTGGTGGTGGTGTATAGCAGGAACGAGAAAGGTAGAGAGGTTTGTATATTTGGGGTTTTTTAATAAAGGAATTGATTTAATGAAAATTAAATGGACCAAACTACCCCTGCAGATAAAGACAAAAAAGGGACCTTAAAACAGTAAAAAATAAGATATTTTGAGTTTTGGACTAAAATGGCAACAAAATGCAAACCACAGGGACCCAGATTTAAAAAGTTTGAGATTTGGACTAAAATGACAAAATTGCCCAAACCACAGGGACCAAAATGGCAGTTTACTCTAAATATAAATTTTGATATGAATACATATAACCCTAATATGAACTATACATACAAAATTAAAGAACATATAACATTATTCATTTTAAATGATGCGTCTACGAAGTAAGAATTTTGTTTTTGAATACAAAATAATTAGTATATTTTATTTCAGATTAGTATTTTCTTATTTTTAAAAAGTGTGATCAAAGTAAAGATGGAATGAAATTAGTTCATGATCTAAGATTATATATATTAAACACATATATACATATTGTTTATACATATGCTTAACATTCGTGAAAACGATAATAATAAATTATAAACATGATGAGCTTTTAATTTTTTTGTTATGTCAAAATGGTGATGAGTATATAAATTTTTGGTTATCTCATCTTCTTTTGATAAGTGTGTATTTATTTACTAAAGTATAGATATTATATTAAAGTATAAGTATGTAAATAACTAATATTAATTATTAAGAATTAAGAATTTGAAGAGATATAATCTTAAATATAAGATTATTTCTAATATATATTAAATTCAATCATTTAATAGTCTTTATATTAATTTTATTATTTATTATATAGTTGAGATAGTATGATCAATTGCCATTTGGCATTTTGATGAAATACTTTATTATAAAAGAATGCCATGTGGCATTAAAGTTACACTATAAGGTTTTTTTTTTTTTTTTTTATCTCTTATATTAGACTAAAGGGTATGGTGAGGGGAGGATGGGCCGCCACGTAGACGGGTGTGAGGATGGACCTAGAGGGGATGGATCAAGAGGGTGGGGGATGAACCCCTTTATATATATGTATGTATGTATATATAGGTGTGTGTGAGAGGTGGTCCAGGTGGAGGGGCGGCACAAGCGGCTTCATCTTGCTGGGCTTGCCGGACCAAGCACGTCGCCGGACCAAGGGGGATGGGGGGAATGGAGCGGCAGTATGGGGACGGGCCTATGCCGTGCCCCATACCCACTAGTCTTATAAACAAACTCAATACGATTACAAACTAATGACAGGTAGACGAGCAACAAGTTGCGCCGCTACCTCTTTCTGAATAGCAAACCCTACCCTGCTAAATTTATTATATCATTATCTAAGCCTTTTAAAATGTTCAATAATAATAATAAGTATAATTAATTAAAGGTGATAAGAACCATACTTTTAATTTTAATTGGTAAAATGATTATTTAAAATTATCTAATAATAATTTTAACAAACAGCCATTTTAATCTTTAAAGAGCATGAGTGTTATCTAATTATGGATACTTAATTAATGATCAAATTCGTTTTTTTTTTGTGAAGCATAAAATATCAATTGTGAAATTTACCTTTTTCTGTAAAAATTATCTCAAGGGCCAAGGAACATAATACGGTGGTACGATACATCTCCTCTACCCACGAGATGAAGAATTTAAATTGAGTAAAGTGTTTTTTGAGTTCATGTGTTTGTGCATTTTAATTATTTGAATTCAAAAATCAAATTTGTCTTGATTTAAGTCCCTGTTGTTTGTATTTTTAACCCTTTGAATTTAAAATGAAACCTCATCCACCCCTTTGAGTCCCTGTGTTTTGTATTTTTAACCCTTTGAATACAACTATTTTAGTCCATGATTTCAATAAGGTTTGTGTTTTGCATTCAAATGGTTAAAAATAAAAACCACAGGGACTCAAATCAAGATATATTTAGTTTTTGGATTCAAATAGTTAAAATGCACAAACCACAGGGACTCAAAAAAGACTTTACTCATTTAAATTCTATAATGTATAAATCATCATTCTATACTAATAAATAAAAAAAAAATTTGGACTCCAAACGTGTCATTCTCTGGTAATTTCTCATCCTTATTTTTCTATTTATCTCTTTTATTAAATAATAATAATAATATTAAACATCAATTTAACTAAATCTGTTTATCTCTTTTGTTTTCATAATCTAAAATTAATTTCTTTTTTAACTCTAAAGTTTCAATCTTTGGCAATTTAAGTTTAAAGTTCCATTTTTTGTTATTTTAACCCCTTTGATTAATTTGATTTTTCACTTCTAATTCTAAAGTTTTCATCTTTTGCAATTTAACCCCTTTAATTTTTTTTTTACTTTCAACCCAAAACTTTTCATCTTTTACAATTTATTCTCAACACTTTTTTTACTTGCAACTTTGCTCCCGTATATACTTTTCATCTTTCATAAGTTCTCCATTTAACGTGTCGTTCTAAATTTCCGAGTTAACACGCCGCAACGTGCGTGTGGGGTTTAACGTTTTTTCATCTATTGCGCGTCTATTGGTCTGTAGCAACTTGCGAGTCAGAGATCGACTTAGTTATTTTTTTCTCGGTTTTACACACATGCTCGTGGTCATGTGATAAACATTTGCCTTTCATCTAACATGATATATAACTAATGAATCCCCCGACAATGCGGCGGGTAGTAATTCTAGTATATTAGTATTTAAGAGTACGTTAATTTGCCTTTAAAAAGTACGAAACTAATAATTAAAAAATGTTTAGGAAATAATTTTTATCATATCGGATTTTTGCACAGAGGTTAGATTTGCCAAGTGAAGATTTTGGATTGAAGATTTTGGTTTGATGCCTTAGGTCTCAAGTTCGAATATGATCTCAACCAGGTTTTATCGCAGTAGGTCTTCAGACGGTTGGTTATTTTTGAAATCAGTGATGGTGGGCTTAGACTAGCCGGACTTTTATTTCATTAAAAAAAATTTGCAAGTCAAAAAAGGATCACTTGTTTGACTAGTAATAAATTAATAACACAAACATTTAAATTCAAATTCGAATAAACCAAAACTATAAAGAATTCAATAAATAACAGAATAACAGAATGCTAGATCTTAATTAATAAATTTTATTAATTTTGATGGGTCTAGAACATTAACTCTCTAGATTGAGACTAAAATAATCACCTGCTACAAGCTGGGCATGTGGGTATGATCCAATATTAATGTGTACCAAATGTTATGCATGAGGTACATATTACAAAGGTGAATTTGAAAATTAAATTTCTTCTTAAATTAAATTCTTGTGGGTTCTTCTTTTATGCTTAAATATCTGATTGTAGAACAATGAGAAAGATTGGAATCACAATCACCCAAAAAGCCCACACCTTTATTTCTTGATATAATATGTCATCTTCAATGGCAGCAAAACTACATGTGGGCAGCACTAAATGCAGTGGAATTTCAAATTTCTGAAACTTTCTTACACACCCTCATTAATTTTCAACTACCCACATCATATTTCATCTTTGTTTCCTTCCTTATTAGTTTGATTCCTCCTATTTGTTTAAAAAACATATCTTGATTTCATATAGAACAGTGGAAAACAGAACATAATGTCTGTTGAGTGTTGACTGTTATCTGTTTTTAGGGATTGGATCTTGACTTCTTGTTCCTAAAAGTTATGTTTTTTGTATTCTTGTTTATGTTTATCTTGTTGGGTTACTAACTTACTATCAATAAACTCAATTTATGTAAACTTGAAGACACAAAAACAGAGCAAAAACAGAGCATTTTAATGGAGGTTTCAAGCTTTTTCTTGCTGTTCTTGACTATTTCATGGAGTTTTTTCTTTACAAATGCAATTCAGCCTTCACAAAAACAAGTTTTGCTTCAGCTAAGAAAGCAGCTGGAGTACCCAAAGCAACTGGATTTTTGGGTCAACAACACAAGTAATGATTTCTGCTACATGTCATCACCACAAGTGAACATTACTTGTGAAAACAACTTTGTCACAGAGCTCAAAATAATGGGCTTTTCTGCTGATCAACTGCCAAAAAAGGTAAAAAGTTTGAATTTTGATGGGTTTCCAATTCCTTCACAAACTCTTTCTCAAAATTTCTCAATGGATTCTTTGATTGCCACTTTATCAAGATTAACAAGCTTGAAAGTTCTTAGCTTTGTGTCTTTAGGAATATGGGGTTCACTTCCTAATAAAATTCAAAGATTAAACACACTTGAGTACATTGATTTGAGGTATAATTTCCTGTATGGGTCAATACCTCCAACTTTTACAAGATTAGCAGGTCTTAAAAGTGTGAATCTTGATGGGAATTTCTTGAATGGTAGTTTCCCTGATGGGGTTGACTTATTATCAAGTTTGACCAGTTTGAGCCTCAAAGATAACTCTTTCTCTGGTCAACTACCAGATCTATCAAATTTACCAAGAAGTTTGACCATACTATATCTCAGCAAGAACTCATTCTCTGGTCAAATCCCAGTGACATATGGTCAACTCAATAACCTTCAAGAGCTTGATCTTTCATTCAACTCCCTTTCTGGTGTCACCCCCTCTTCACTCTTCTCATTACCATACATTACTTACTTGAATCTGACATCAAACAAGTTGACTGGTCAACTACCGATCCGGTTACAATGCGGAAACAAACTCGCAGCTGTAGATATTTCGCTAAACCGGTTTACAGGCACTCTACCTTCTTGTTTAAGCAATGACTTGAACAACAATAGGACTGTTAAGTATGATGGGAATTGCTTAATGGTTGATGATGTTAAACATCAACATCCATCAAGTTATTGTGTAGAGGAAGCTAGAGGAGTTGAAGTAGATCCGAAAAGTTTCAAAGATTCACGAAAAAGAAAGAATCCAGTAATACTTGTGGGAGTGGTTTTAGGGTGTGTTTTAGTTCTAGTGCTTTTGGTATTCGGGTTTGTGGTAATTCGTAGGAAAAGTTGCGTTCGCAGCTTATCAGAACCGAAATTGCCTCAGAAACCGGTGCAAGACTATTCTGGTTCGGACTACCCGTCTGGGCTCTTAACCAATGCAAGTAAGTGTTCTGAAAACCATGAGCCAATGGCGGATCTTGAACTTTCAAACGGGGTGGTGGTGGTGTGGGGGGGGGGGGGGTCAATACATATAAAAATTTTGGTAAAATTTACACTACGAAGCAAAAAAACACCCCCCCTCCCTATGATTCATCATTTTTTTAAAATGTGATTTAATCTTGATTCATCATTTTTTTTAATTAGGGTTTGTTTCCGAGACTGCAAAGTTGGGTACGGAAGGAATCCGGGAGCATAGATTGTTCTCTTATGAAGAGTTGAAGGATGCAACTAACAACTTCCATAGTTCTACCTTAATTGGGCAAGGTTCAACTGCCAAGGTACGAATTTATAAGCACAATGTACACACTACACGTGGCAAAATGGACAGGTTAGACGGAAAGGTCGAGTAACATGTCAAAAAGGGTAAATTTTTATACCCATCATACTCAAAACGAATAAGATTGGGTTGATTTGATTTGAGACATCGGTTTGTAAAAAGTACACTATTAGAATGACAACTTTAAAAAAAATGATTTATGAACTTTTATACAATAAATAATACATTTTTGGAGACTTTTGATCCGTTTCCTTTAAATTATTTCTCTAATGTTAGCCTTTAGTAAGAAATACATAACCTGAATCGACTCACTCATAAGTCAATGGATCAAAAATGCCTTGTTAATCATTAGTAACTTTCGTTTATCCAGATCTACAAAGGAAAGCTAGCAAATGGAACAGACATTGCAATAAGGCATTTAACCGTCTCCAAAAAGTACACAATAAGAAACCTTAAACTAAGGTTGGATTTGCTTGCGAGGCTTCGACACCCAAATTTAGTATGCCTTTTGGGACACTGCATTAGCAATGAAGGGCCAAATGACAGTGATTCAAACAAAGTATACCTTGTCTATGAATACGTGAAGAATGGCAATTATAACTCGCTACTTTCTGGTAAGTATTTCGGTATATAAAATGGCCATAACTTTGAGAATTTACGACTTGTGAATGTTTAACTGTTTAAAGCAGGGAATGATCCTGAAAATGTGCTTAAATGGGAAGACAGATTGAGAATATTAACCGGTGTGGCTAAAGCTGTGCATTTCCTTCACACTGGACTCATTCCCGGTTTCTTTAACAACAAATTGAAAGCAAATAATATTTTGTTGAATGAATATGGGATGGCAAAGCTGAGTGACTATGGGCTTTCTATTATAGCAGAAGATATTAAACAAGATGTATGTATAATATTAGCGTTATTTACACGCCAAAGCCTGTTTATGCAATAACAAAATCTAACCTTTTTTAAACTTTTTTTCATTTTACAGACAAATGGGGAAGGCGTTGAATCATGGTAAGGGCTTTTTCCTTGGTATACGTAAAATTTAGTTTGACCCGTTTGAGATAAAACAGAGTTATTCAATGGATTTTTTTTGGCAGGCAAACGAAGAACTTAGAGGATGATGTCTACAGCTTTGGGTTGATTCTACTTGAATCGCTAGTCGGGCCTTCAGCTGTATCTAGAAAAGACGAGTTTCTGATGAACGATATGGTACTTTCTTTAAACAATGTTAACATGAAAAAGAGATGTTGCCTTTTGAAGCGATTTAAACAATTTGTTTGGATGTTTCAGGCTTCATTTGGAACAGAAAACGAAAGAAGGAAAGTAGTGGACCCTGTTGTACTTGGTTCGTGCTCACAGGAATCTTTGTCGGTTATAATCTCCATAACTAAAAAATGTTTTGTCGGCGACTCGTGGGCCCGGCCATCGTTTGAAGATGTGCTTTGGCACTTGCAATATGCTGCTCAAGTTCAGGCCGATGTACGGCGCCCTGCTCACAAAGTTTAACTCATTGGGTGTTGGTGGTGTTGTCATGATGAAGAATAAGCAGATGCCATACTTATGCTTTTAATCTAGATGTAAATATTTATATTATGCCTGTGACCTTATTTCTAATAATATGTTAAAAATGCAAACCTTATATCGGTTGCAACTCATGACATCGCTTGAAACACAACATGAGATGAATATAATTTGTTTCTGACTGTATCTAACCCGTTTAATAAACAGGTTGTGTTTACGTTGACATGTTCAATTAAACGGGTCTTGTTTGGATGGCATGTTTAACCCGTTCCGTTTGATTAAACAAGTTGACCCACAAACCCGTTAACCCATATATTAAAACGTACCAACCCGTTCACAACTTGATTACAAATCATATACAATATCCGAGTTACGTTTGATATCTTTAATACGGGTGAATATATGGGTTGTGTTGGGGTTAATTATTCAACTCGACACACGATTGACACCCATAATTTTTTATCATAGGCAAGGAGCAGTTTGGAAAAGTTGAAAACCTATCTGAACAAGCCTTAACAAGAGAATAACCGAATTTTATCAAATCCTGCTTACAACTTAAGAGTCATAAACATTAGTAACATGTCATATGTTGAAATTTCATCATATATTTTTGGCTCATTTTCTTCTAGTGCAATTCGAAGCTGATTCAAATCAAGCAAACGGGACCTTAAGTGATCGTTTATATCCATCACACGTTTTGTCATGCCATTAATCCACAATCTACTTTCAATATTTGTTTCGACCTTCAACTGTAAGGCTTCAGGTGTTCTTTCCATCTGTCACATCAAAACAACAAGATTCAATGGTCAAACAAGTTGATATATTTTTCTAAAAAATGTAATGAATTATATGATCAGGCAGAAGTTAGAGACTAGACCTCCAAATCAAGAATCTGCCGGTTGAGTAAATCGAAACTTTGATATTGGCTAATTTTTTGTTGTTCTTCAGGTGAAGAATAAGGGTAACAGTTGATCTTATTAAATCATTTTGCTGAGAATACTTTTGCAGCAAAGATACCGGCAAACGTGTAGATTTCCGCTGATAATTATTCGACGAAATCAGTGAAGATTTTGGGATCACGGCCATATTAGTTATAAAACCTGCAAGCCGGTAATATTATTCACTAGGAAACAATAATAAAAAACAAAACATGACAACCGAAAAGAAATAATACTACAGTAAAAAAATGTAATATTAGTTCTTATTAATATTTAATAACATTTACCCCTTATTTAAAGTTGTCTACTAAACGAGCCGAGCCAAGCTTATTTAAACTTGTTTACCAGCCGAGCCCGAACCTAAAAATAAGCTTGTTTAGTAAACGAGCCCGAGCCCGATCTTCACTTATGGAGCTCGCGAGCCTAATCAAGTCTATTATTTATATTATTTTTATTTAATATATTAATTAGTAGATAATAAACGAGCCGAGCTCAAGCTTGATAAACTACCAACGAGTCGAGCTCAGGCTCGGCTCGTTTGCACCCAATAATAAAAAAACAGAACACGACAACTAAAAAGGTACTTTTACAGTAAAAAATATTGTCTATTAAGGGATATAAGTTACCTTTATGATGGTGAAATCTACGAATAATCACACCTTCAACAATATCCCATACGCAAGCAGTACAATCTTCTGAAGCGGAAATGAGACCAGATCTACTAAACGTCAATCTCGTAATTGCTTCCCTAGAATTTCCATTGCCATAATTAGCAAACTTGTGCATTTTAAAAAAAAAAATATGTTTAGAATATAACATTCATTTATTGGTATACTAACTTGTGTCCGGTCAATTCAAGTGTTAGTTGCTTTGACTCAACAGTAGATTCCTTCATTAATCCAACATCAAATGGGTCATGAATATTCTTCCATCTGCACTTCCAGAAAACAAAAACCTCGCTGCAGGGTCAAGAACTGTTGCGGTTATTGGTTGCGGGAAAAAACCACGTTTGCAAAAGACTCCCGTTTACTAGGTCCCATACCTATTGTAAAGAAGCATAATTTGGTAACATTCAAGTTATTTGATATATTTAGAGGTGGATATTTCGACCCATTTACTTATCAATGAGGTGAATCGGGTTATGTTTTTATCTCTAACGGGTTAGCAGTCGCCCAAAGTGTTATTTTTTTGGTTGGATAGTAACCAAATTTCATATTTTTTTCCACTAATAATGAAGAAACTTGACTACTTGAGTGGTTTTTGAAGTTGAAAAAACAGGAACTACTTTAATGTAGAACTCCTAAATCGTTATATTGAAAAAAAAAACGTTGTATTGAAGTCATGTAAAGTTTTATAATGTATTTGACTCACCAACGATTTATATATATAGGAAAATAAGTCTTCTCATTCAACCCAAATTCACCTATTTTGCCACCTCAAAGTATACAAATATCAAAAGATAATATTTCAAATAACCTTGCAAGTGCCATCAAGAGAACTTGACACAAAAACCGAGTTAGAGACAATTGACGATGGTAAGAGGCCAGTTACGAAGGATTCATGGGCGGCTAAAACGCTTAGTGGTGTACGAAAAGATCCCGAGTCTGACTCATCTAACAAACTGTCAAAAATTAAGATCATTTTAAGGATTTTTAATATATTTTTCAATGGCTGCTGGAAATGAATGAAATTGGAGAAACAATAGGCATGTGTCACCTTATCATTAGCCAGACAACTATGCTTCCATCTTTGGAACCAGATATAAGAAGAGAAGAATCGTCAGAAAACGCCAAGCAGGTTAACGGCGAGTTATGTGCATGCCATGTTTTGAGCAGCTTCCCATCTACCACCTGATGAAATATACAATAACAAGATACAATTTGCATCTGTGACAAAATTAATTTCTGTAAGGAAACATTCAACCATAGTCAAATTTAAAACGCAAACCAAACACCCCCTTAGAATCGTAGCAATAACTGCAGATGGTAGGAAGATTGGTGAACTAAGTAAATATTGTTTTTTTAACCTTTAGTTTTGTGCCAATTATCGTGTGTATGATTTTGATCCTAACATAATCTTGAAATGCTGTTAAAATAGAAATTAATTTGAGGGGAAAAGGTGGCTAGTTGTAGTGTATTGTATAGTGTAATAGATAATCATTTACCTCCCAAAGATAAACATTTCCAGAGCTTGCCCCACCAGCTAATATATACCGTCTTTTGTACTGGAAACCGGCTCAATGGCTTCAACAGTATGGCTCCGTAAAGATGCATGAGGCTGAAAAATGTCTAGCTTCTTAGCAAGAGCTGATTTTCTTTTTACATTGACGACACACACACACACACAAAAGTATAATCAAATAACCACTGAAACACATGAGATATAGTAATTTTGGAAGAATAAAATAATGCACATAACTCATAAGCTTGTTGCCATTTAACTGTGTGTAGGAAGCGTGTATCAAGATAGAAAAACTTGCAGATGATAACGGAATGTAATCAACAAAGAACAACACACAATTCACGCGTGAAATATAACAAGAACAAGAATGTTTTGAATACAATATGTTTGATTGAAAGTTTACAATCGAACGGGCAAGATCATGTAGTGATGATTTTATTCTGCAGAAGTAAACATAAAACAATGCAGACTAATATGAGTAGTTTGGTGCCATCAACTGGTAACCAAATGAACGGTTAATGTCGGTTGAAACCACGATAACTATAACGGTCACTTAACACTGTTGTTTCATTGTTGTGTTATCGATACATACTAACCTACTATATTTTTCTTAACTACATCTACTAAGTACCGTTACATATACATATCAAATATAATAGGTTTTGCATCCACAAAACCTATTGAAAGATTAAAACCAATTCGCATGCACATAACGTCAATTAGAGGTGTACTAAAAAACCGGTTTTAGGATTTTTTTTTTTTTTTTTTTTTTTTTTTTTTTTTTTTTTTTTTTTTTACAAAACATATTTGAATATATATAATATGATACGATTACAAACTAATGACAGGCAGACGGGCAACAAGCTGCGCCGCTACCCCCTTCTGAATGGCAAACCCTATCCTGCTAAACACATAATTTTGCCCCTTAACAAGTGTGGTGTTACTGCTTAGCACCTGTTGAACCCGCTTTAGGAACCGCACCGCGTCATGGGCGAGAGCGCCAAATGTATTGAAGGCGAACGGAACGAACACGTGCTGATTCTCGATACAAGCTTTTTCGTGTTTAGCTACTTTCCCCGCCTCTGCCTTGGTAATCGCCTGTCCCACCACAAACCCGTGGTCCCTTAGCCCCACGAGGGGGGACACACCTGTCAAATCGACACACGCGTGTTTCCCTCCTTCCCATCCAAAAACGAGAATGTCAGCGGGCCGTAACGTAGATCTCCCTTCTAACGGATCAGTCAAGAAGTTCACCGGAGCTTCCTTTTTAGCCGAGATCCCTGCTCGCCTAAGGACATCATACAGCACATCTCGAACTAAATCGTGACGATACTTAAACCCTGGTAATTCTTTGCAATGTATTGCATGCTCCCCAAAAGAATCCAAGCAACATTTCCGACACACAGGACACCGGTCATCAGCCGGGAAAATGGGTATCATTAAACGGTACTTGAGGATAGCCCGGTATTCCACCGCCGACATACTTTGCCCTAAACCTTCGATTGGAACAACTGACAGGAAATCCTGGGCATGGGGGGCTCGCAAACACTCAAACACGGCTCGCTGGCGAGGGGAAAAGGCAAACTTCTCTTCGACTGTCTTGACGATTTCTCCATATAAGGCATTCGCCAGAATTTTCTGGGCTTTAGGGGGGGGCGGTGCCCTTAATGTAGAAATCGCTAAGATCAAAATCGGGGAGAGAACTATGCAGATTGTCCAACGAACCCTTGTAATCAGAGTCCAACAACTCTCCCCCGCATTCGCGAAGGATGTGGTCTTGAAGAACCCAAGAGTGGGCCCTTGAAGCCACAAAAGCGTAGGTAGAGGCATCCTCAGCTGAGCAAATCCCAAGTCCCCCAAAACGTGTTGGGAGGGAAGCTAACCTCCATTGTAGGTCCCCAAAAAAGGCACCCCCACAAACAACAATTTCCTCGATCGCCTCCCGTAGCCCCTTGTCAAACACAGAGACGGCTTCCCCGACATAAGAAGGCTGACACGTTCTAAGCCCAAACAGCAGTTTAGCAACCCCCATACACGAACGGAGCAGGAGGAGTTCGCTCTGAGGGTCCTTGAGGCGTTTGAGGCATCCCATCAGCTCAACTGCACATTTGGCTCTTTTGAGGGCCAACCCGCGAATAAACTGCCCATCTCTACTGACAGCACCACCCAAGAGTTTCACACCATGCACCGGCCTACCAATCTCCCGCGGAAATAAACCCTCCTGGGTCTTCACCCCGTCGCATGTAGGCCCAAAAAACTTCAGTTTTTTTAATGTTGAGAAGGAGGCCCAAGGAGGGGCCCTCCTCTCTAATGATGTCTAAAGCCTTGGCAACCTGAGCAGTATCTCCAATAATGGTCCCATCATCCAGGTACCAGGCGTGGAAAAGAAGCTTACACCGATCTCTGATTCGGAGAACAAGAGGGTGTAAGACAAGAGCAAAAAGAAGAGGCCCTAAAGGATCCCCTTGCTGAACCCCCGTAGAAGACCAAATAAATTCATTCCCCACGTAGAGCCTAGCCGGTTGCCCATATAGAAAATCAACCCAAGCAGAGATGGATGGACACATTTTCCTTACCACATTTAAAAGAGCAGTTCTATCCACAAGGTTAAAGGCATTCGTGAAATCGACAGTAAGCATAGCCAACGACCCGTCTCGGTGGTGCGCATTTAATAGCCTGTTCGCACTATGAAGAACCGCCTCAGACCCGTTTGGGACCCCGACCCCAAACTGAAAGTCGCCAAGATATTTGGCCATCTCCTTCCCCACCCCCTTCATCGCTACCTTGGAGACCGCTCTCCTCCAGATCGAACCCACTGCAATAGGTCTAATCCCATTATCGGGCTTGAGAAGGGGCGTAAGAGGAGCAGATGCAACAAACTCCGCCAAACTCCTCGGACACCCCCCTCGCAAAAAAAGGTTAACCACTGCTGAAATCGCTCTGAGAAGGCTAACCGCAATCACGGACCCCTCACCACAAAGAGCGTCCAGAAGGTGTTGAGCCCGCAAACCATCTCTCCCACATGATGTCCCTTTCGGGAAGGATTTGATACACCCGAGCACACTGTCAGTCTCGGCTATAAGGTGAGGTTCAGATGGAAGGAAAGCGGGCATGGTCGGAGGGGGCATGCACGGGTGTTTATCCACGAGAGCCTTTATAGTTTTCTTATCATGTGGTGCGACCCCAGAGGAACAAAGGACCTTAACCGCAGCGGTAAAATGACCATCGGCAACCTTACGGAGACACCGCTTGACATTAGAACTCTCATCCTCGCTTTTTTTTCCAAGCATTCTCTTAGAACCCTCAGGACCCTCCTTCACAGGTTGAGCAAACAAGGACTGGATGAGAATACCAAACCCCTCGCGGTCACCCCATTGGGCCAACGCCCTTTGTATACTGAGACATTGACCATTTTTCCTGTTGCCCGACCGCGTATCCTGGCGGCTAACCGGCGTAAACACACGCAAGGTACATCGAGGTAATAGCAGAAGTCGAATCCATGCCTCAACCGAATCAGGCATAGCCACCACCTTATCCAAGGCTGTGGTTAAGGCATGGGCAAACGCCATGCGGCAACTAAAGGGGATGCTCTTAACAGTTTTAATCGGAAGAGAGAAAACTCGGTCAAGTAGAGCGACATCAACACATACCTCTCCAGATGTGGAAACCGCCGAAACAGTACACGGTCTAGGAACACCCACAATAAAACCCATATCACCCCCTTCCGTTGGCACAAACCGAACAACCCGATCTTCATGGTGACACCCCCGCCGGGGAGAATGAAGGCACATGCACTCCCAACATAACCATTGATCAAACAACCTAAGGGTTTCACAAACCGAGGTAAAAAGATTAGGGTCTTCAGCAATGGCACGCCTCAAAGTATCTTTCCTATCATCTGAACCAAAATGCTGACTTTTGATATGAGCCATAAGCCTTGGGATTCCCTTAGACCCAGCAACCCCATCGGGGCAACAATGAAACCCCTTGAAGGGGCAAGGCCAAAAACCATTCGCCATGGCCCAACAGAGAAAAGCGAGATGAGAACAACTTCAACTTCAACAAGACACTTAGGCAATGTCTCCAACCCACGACAACAAGCAGAAAAAGAAAAACGGAACTAAGACTCTCACCCGACGGTTCAAAGGCTTTTTGAACCCGGGCTCATTGAAAAACTACTCCGAGCGTTTCATCGAACACCTTGTGGGCGCAAACCCCACAAGGAAACGAGCAGCCCACCTCTTTCCATAAAACTAAAAACGCAGACGTCCCAAATCAACCTGAAGAGATTGACTGAGTGAGAGAAGGGGCTGCTGGATTGGCTCCGACGATCACTTACACCTGCTGCTGAATCGGAGCTAACCAGAAGATGAAAATAGCTGCTTGTTGAACCACCGTAACAAAAGACGGAAGAAAGGGTGCTCGAAGGGGATCTAGATAAATGAAGTAGTTCCGATCTGCTGCTGAATCGTAGTTGCTGAATCGAAGCTAACCTGATGCTGAACCGGAAAAAAAGAATCGAAGCTAACCTGATGCTGAACCGTAACAAAAGACGGAAGAAAGGGTGCTCGAAGGGGATCTAGATAAGGGTTTTAGGATCGAAACCGGAAAAAAAAAAACAAAGCCGAAATTGGTTTTTTTTTTTAACCGAAACTGGTTTCAACCTGAACTAAACCGGCGGTTTGTAGATTGGTTAGTATTCTTGATCTTTGAAACCGGTTTTAAACCGAACCATTAGTACCCGTTTTAAACCAATAAGTCAATAAGTCTTACTTTTCCAAAAAGCCAATAAGTCAATAAGTTGTTTCAAAAAGCTTAGCCAAACATGCCCTCAGTGTAAGAGCAGGATTACGAAATTCTACAATGCTTTTCATATAATATCATTCTCTGCAGGGGCGAAGGATTTAAGGGGCGGGGAGGGGCGCCCGCCCCCCCGAACTTTTCGGTCAGTAGTGTTATATATGTACGTTTCGTATAGGATTTTGTAGGTATATACGTTTTCAACCCCCCGGTTTTATAAAAAAAAAATTAGGTATATATGTTTTCGACCCCCCGGTTTTAACTTTTTTATTTATATAGCCCAAATAAAATATTTAATTAGTCCAAATATTATTGCCCAAATCATTATATTTTGGTAGAATACTAGAATGTATATTATATAACCCAAATCAAATCATTATATAGCCCAACTTAAAAGCCCACCCTATAAAAAAAAATAAAACCCAAATTCGTTTACTTTGGGACATCGACCAGAAGAACAGAAGCCACAAGCTAGAACTGCAGAAGGGGGGGGGGGGGGGGGGGGGAACGCAGGTTCCAGAACTGTTCGACTTCAGCTTCTTGTTCGAGAACAGAAGCCAAAACACTGCTCGTTGTTTAACCCGACCCGAATCGAATCACCGACGTCCGACCCGAACATACACCTCGAAACTATGCGATAGAAAAAAAAAAATTAGGTCCGTTACTTTCCGACCCCCCGAATTTTTTTTTCAAGCTTCGCCACTGATTCTCTGCTTGCTTCTTTTCATGATCAACTTTAGTATAAATGGAGGGTGTTTGGGATTGTGAGTAACGAACTAGTTAAAAAAGTGTTTTGACAATGATTAAAGTGCTTTTCATTGAATAAAAAGTTGTTTTCTAAGCGTATCTTTTGTCAAAAGTAACAGGTGGCTGGTGACTGAAAGTTGGTAGCTAGTAGCTGTAGCTTTTTAGATATATTTGGTGTTTGGCAGCGTAGCTAGAACTTTTAATAAGTAAAAAATGATCAAAATGGACATAACCAAAAACTTAAAAAAGTTTGTGCATTAAAAAGTTCATTATTTTTAGAGGTTAAAATAGTTATTTTTTCACTAAAAGCTTGTAGCTCCTTCTAAACGCTACTAGTAGGAGCGTTCAACCAAAAGTTTCAAGTTCCTAACCTGAAAGCTTCAAGCTCCTTCAACCAAACAAGGTTTTTTTTTATTGAGTATGAGCTTTTGCTTAAAAGCTTAAAGCTAGAAACTCCTAAAATCTCCATACCAAACATGCCCTAAAAGTCATAAAGACATGGTTTTTTAAATAATTTTTAGCTTTTTCAACATAAAATAACCAATGTAACCATACCCTTTAAAATAACAAATAAATATGGAAATTTGTCATATTTTTTATCATTTACTTTTTCCACTACAAAAGCTAACCCAAACACTTTTTTTAAACTTTTTTTAAAAAAGATAAACACTTAAAAAAAACACTTTTCGAATTAAATAAGCAATCTCAAGTGTATAACATGTTTTTTTTTAAAGGTGTAGATCGATTGGAAACCTACTACCGACTGCGCTTCAACCCTTTTTATCGGAAGCACAGCCACCCAAGTTCGAATGAAGGGGAGTGCAGTGCAAAGCCCTTCCTCACACCTCGTGGAAAATTAATCCCGACTGCCATGCTCGAACCCATGACCCCGATCAGGAACCCCACCAAGGTGGGTAAACCTTACCACCTCACTTGCAGTTAATGGGGATCGAACCTGAGCCTTATCGAGAACTCAAGCACTTTCCATCACTAGACTACAAGGTATAACATAAATGATTTTGGTTTTTTTTTTTACTGTACATACCAAACATTTAATTAGTTAGTAAAATTTAAGTCCATGGCTTTATAGCCTAGTGGTATCTTGGGGTGGGATAAGACTTTAGTACCAATAGGTCCTGAGTTCGATTCCTACAAAGGGGGTTTTCTCATATTTATTGCTCAGAGCTTGTGTAATTGATTTCGGAGGTAATTGGGACGATCACTTACCATTAATAGAATTTTCTTATAATAACAGTTATCACACAAGTATCAATGCTGCACCATTCGAAGCACTTTATGGACGAAAATGCCGAACCCCAGTCTGTTGGGCAGAAATTGGAGAAAATCAACTATCTGGACCAGAAATAGTGCAAGAAACAACAGACAAGATCATTCAAGTCAATGAACGACTAAAAGCAGCACGTGAGCGAC
Source organism: Helianthus tuberosus (assembly GCA_030545235.1). Taxonomy (NCBI): domain Eukaryota; kingdom Viridiplantae; phylum Streptophyta; class Magnoliopsida; order Asterales; family Asteraceae; genus Helianthus; species Helianthus tuberosus. Next base: position 19,240 of record JARYGA010057574.1, read on the forward strand.
AAAAGAGTTATGTTGATAACAGACGCAAGCCATTGGAATTTCAAGTAGGAAATAAAGTATTATTGAAAGTCTCTCATTGGAAAGGAGTAGTAAGATTCATCAAAAGGGGAAAGCTAAGTTCCAGGTATGTTGGACCTTTTGAGATTATTAGAAGAATAGGACCTGTAGCCTATCAGGTACAACTGCCAGAAGAAATGGCAGGAATACATGATGTATTTCATGTATCTAATCTCAAGAAATGCTTAGCTGATGAATCACTTGTAGTACCTCTAAAGGACATAGAGGTAAATGAACAATTAAAATTTGTAGAAAGGCCTATACAGATTGAAGACAGAAAAGTCAAGAACCTCAAACACAAGAGATTAATTCTGGTCAAAGTGAAATGGGACTCCAAAAGAGGACCAGAATATACTTGGGAGCTTGAATCAGAAATGCAAAAGAAATATCAATACTTATTCCAGTAGATCTCGAGGACGAGCTCTAAAACAAGGTGGGGAGGATATAACAACCCTCTAAAATATTCCGACACTCCTAATATATTTTAAAATGTCCCAATACGTCATAAAATACACTCCATATACGAAAACAGGCCTCGAATACCTTTATTTTTATTAAAATTAATTAAAAACAAGATTTTTACTTCGCTCGCGGGCCGCGTAGCCCTTGGCTATGTCTTACGCGGGGCACGACAGCTCGGAGTCAGGGCTGCACCCGGTGCCGCCACGTGTCAAACGCGTGTTGAAGCTAGTTCGATGACCAGTCATAGCTAGGGCCTACTTACCCTACTACGCAGGCCGCGTAGGGCTTTCCTTTCTCTTACGCGGGCCGCGAGGGAAGGTGAAAGGTCACCTATAAATAGATGGCTTCGGGCCTTCAGTCGAATGCGCTCACGATCTTTCCCTCTCTCGAAATTCTGCATAATTGAAGTAATATTTGGGTAGTATACCCCCTAAATAGCGAAGTTCTGCTCCGTTGTAAGTATCATAACCCCGGTTACGTATTAGATACGCTGCCCGATTGATCCAGGGTTCCGTAACGGCTGTCGTGGTTCTGCCCGACGTAGTCGTTGGAATGCCATCTCGGGGAGGGTATTGCTAATGTAAATATTGGGTTATTATACTAATACGTGTGCATTTGTGTAAATTATAGATAATCAGCAGGAAACCTTAAAGGAAAACCTAAGACAGCAATGTGAGTAATCTCTTTTTGTAAATTGTTTTTACAAAACCTTAAATGTTTTACAATGCAATTAAGCAGTGATTGAGTCTTTGTAATTCTTCAATTACTGCCAGTATGTTGGGGTTTTGTATACAAAATGTGGAACACGTTACCATTGGACGAAGAGTTAGCCAATGTGTAATATGACCCACCAGTCAGAATTGACAGTACTGAATGAGTAATTGTGTAGATATAAACATTGTAATCGCTCTCAATACTGTGTTAATTGATAAAACTCTTCTTGATTAAACTGAGATTCACTCACCAGTATTTCCCACTGACAAAATGTTTTTTTAAACGCGTTTTAGGTAACACAATGTGAAAGCCAACTAGAAGCCAGCTGGACAGCACTGAAAGCTTGGAAAAGTGGCTATAAAAGTTACCTAAATAAAGATGTTTTATTTCAATAAAATGGGATTTATCCCTATAAATCAGTTTGTAATGAAAACTTGGGTTTTATCCCAATATGTTTACTTATATAAAAAAAATATGATGTTTTACTCTGATAAAATATTTCCTAACTACGGTGCTGATGTAAATTCCGCTGCCAAATTGATAAACACTGATACCACCAACACCGAGTCTCGCGGCCACCCGTTCCCGGGATAGATAGGGGGCGGGGGTTGCGACATCTTTTGCCGCGCGGGAGAGGCTAAATGTGGGGACTGTATGTCGCATGCGGGGAGATGGATGGTGGGTTGATTATGGCCGTTGGGAGAGGGGTAGTGGTGGGGCCTAGTATCTTTCAACCAATCATGTTTTTTTTTTTTTTAATGATTTGAGGAAACCACCCCCTGTGTATTTTGGGCAAGAGAGGCGAATGAGAGGAAAAATGACATGACATATTATGATTGGGTGGGTGAAATTTTTCCCCCAAACTCATGAGGGGTGCACCCCTTACACCCTAAGGTTAAAACAACAAAATAGTTCTGAAAATCTTTAATATACAACAATAAAAAAACGAAGATCAGCTACCTCAAGTCTCAACTACCCTCTCCACTTCACCCGCGCTACATTGTTTGTAGTTCTTACTTGTTGCGAACATTGCTCACTGCTATAATTTAATATGAAACTTTCTTTCAATGAGCTTATTTTTAGGCTCAAGCTCAACTCAACTTGAGTTTATAATATTCTATTCTTGAGTAGCTCTTGATCAGCTTAGCTCGTATACATCAGAACAAAGTGAACAATTAAAGCATAAAGTTCTTGAAACGTTATACGACCCAATATTCTCTCCCTCTATACGAGCCGTATAGAAGGTGTGAAAATAAGATTTTAGGGTGTGACTTTATTAACACATAGCATATAATGAACATAGACTTCAATTTGATATTAGTTCAAACAAAAACTGATTACATCTTGATTATTGCATACTTAAATTGTTCCTTAATGAAGACAAAATAAACTGAACATACAAATAAAAATGGAACAATAACTTTTTCACTTTTATACTGTAATTCTTTATTTTATTATTTTATTATTTAATATAATAATAATAATACAGATCTAAAGATCCAGAATAAACTACATATCTAGTCCCTGAAGTTTACATAAACTTTATAGATTTAGTCGATTAAGATTCATATTGTGTTTCTATTATAGTTTTGCGACTTTTATCTCATCATTGAAAATAAAAGCATTGATAAAGTCTATTTAGGAAGCGATGTACACATAAAATGGCTTTCTAGTAGCATTTAAGTCAAGAAAAGTAATTTCTCTTAAATTCTTAACTCGCTGAAGCTTCATTAAAAAGATTATTCTAGACGTTATTTAGCTATAGTTACAAATTTAATATTGTCACACAAAGCCTCATAAAAAAGATTATTCTAAACGTTATTTAGCTATAGTTACAAATTACATATTATCACACAATAACTTTTGATTTATCATTGGGCTAATTTAATGAACACTTGTCAATATCATGAACCATTACATACTATCTTAATATCGGTGGCCGATAACCCTCCCCACATTCTTTTCCTTTTCCTTTTTCATTTTCCGTACCGGTTCTTTTCCTTTTTAGTTTCCCTCTTCCTTTTTGGTTTTTTAATTGTTATATCAAGTTATATCTAATTTATGGCGGTTGGTTGCTCTAATAACCGACCCCACCTTTTTTTATAGAAAACCAAACTAATTGTCGTACCAAGAGTCATTATCCCACTTATACCATAATCTACCGAGCAAATACTGACCGAAGTCATCTACGTAACGAACCCACCGCAAAGCATGAGCATCACCACTTAGTTTAAACCTAATAAGATGGAATATGTTAATTTTAGTTTATAGGTCAAAAAATCATCAGCAATAGCAAAGCTAAGTTAAGGTCTGAGGAAGGTAAAATATAGACAGTATTACCTCTGTCCCGTATGAATAGAAAGGTTGCTTCCAGTGAGACCCGTGGCTCGATAGATGCAAAAAAACAAATTAGTGAGGCACTAAATATGGAGAAAGTGCATAGTGAAGTGACTATCAACAAATCAAGTGTCCGACGACTGCATCAGTGACTGAGTGGAGAAGAAAACAAAGCTTTCGATCTGACTGTAACCATGGGAGGTAACCTCAATTCAATTCAATTCAGTCTTCCAAAATTAGGGTTTTAAATACATTTTCAGATGTTAATGTAATGTTGTTGGATGAAAATTGGTGGTACAGCAAGTGAAAAGGTAAAAGCAGGTGAATGCAAATCGAGTTTATGGCTAGCATCAAACCCTAGCAAGCGATGGGGTGAACTGTTCTTCCTTTTCTACACACCCTTTTGGCTCACTCTTTGTCTCGGTATTGTCGTCCCTTACAAGCTCTACGAGGTACTCTTTTATGATTTTCCTCTATTATGTATTTGTGTTCGTCAATTGGAGATGTTATTATTATTATTATTCTCAAGTGAATTACTTGATTTTATGAAAAAGGTTTAGATAGGACCGTAAACGTTCAACGTACAGTTCATGAATCGTTCTGCAAGTTCGTTTATGTTGGTTCATTTAGTTAATGAACGAATACGAACAAATGTCTCGTTCGTTCAATTGCGGTCGTGAACGTTCGGTAAACTATTCATCAGCATTCGTTCATGTTGGTTTGTTTACATTGTTCGTTAAAGATTTTTTAGCATTTACTTATTTTAAACTTTTTATATTCTTTAATTTTTTATTTATCTCATTACTCGAACAGATAAAATAAAAAAACCATATCTCCACCTTGTTTATGCACCGTTCCGTTTTCCTTCTCATTATTCACATCGACAAATACTATTTAGCTTCGTTCAACGATTAGGGCTTCAAGGTCTAGTGCTGCTCCCTCTCACCATCCACCTATAGCCACTGCCGTCTTCGCCGATTTTTTTTGTGTTTGTTTGTGTTCGTGAATACGTTCCTTTCCTTAATGAACAAACACAAACATAAAATTTCGTTCGGTAAGTGTTTATGAACCGTTCGTGAACACATTATATCCTTAACAAACAAACACGAACAAGGCCTTTCACTTTGGATTACCTATTAGGCTAAATGTGAAATTCATGAACATAAGAGGAGCTACCTATTGGTAGTTTTCAGTGTCATAACTGCTAGTTTTTACCAGCTTCTTTCACTTTGGATTACCTATAGAAGTTTGTTGTGGTCATTATAAGTGTTATTGAAAAGGTTAATAGCTGTCAGTTTTGACCTTGATTGATAACTCATTTGACCTTCTAAACTCAAATGTAGTACCTGTTATTTTAGGATACACATGGACAAGTAAAAAAAATCATATTCATGTCCTTTTTTGTGGAGTTTACTGCTTCAATTGATAATTATCACAAGATGATGATTGTATTTGTGTTTATATACTTGTTCGTTTGAACGGTTGTGATTTTTATCAACAGGATTTCAAGGAGTTGGAGTACTTGCTTCTAGGACTTGTTTCTGTGCTTCCTGCTTTTCTTATACCAATATTTGTGGTTGGAAAGGTGAAAATTATATGCTTTTTTTATAAGGATTCATTGCTAAGATTGGATATTATGCTCTAAAATTTATGTGTATATAACTGCCTAATTGTTACTTATCCTTCACTTCTTCTCTTGAAAATTGGATCAAAATTTTATTATAATATTAAAGGTTTGTTTATATTTTTCCGTTTACATCATGTAATTTATCCAGGCTGATCGTAGCCTTGACTGGAAGAATCGATATTGGGTGAAGGCAAGTACATCTTTTGCCGATTCAAAATCTATTTAATTTCTTCATTTTTATTGCAGTTGAACTTGTCACTATTAGATTCATAACACGTTGGTATGATTCATAATGCAGGCAAGTTTATGGATAATTATCTTTGGTTACGTTGGAAATTACTTTTGGACCCATTATTTTTTCACAGTGCTTGGTGCTTCCTACACCTTCCCGTCATGGAAGATGAACGACGTAAGCCGTAATTCAACATTTTCCTGTTTTCTGTATGATTTGTAAAATTTAAGAAAATTAAAGTTCTGATTTTAATATATATCTTTACAGGTACCCCACACGACTTTTTTGTTAACAATTGTTTGCTTCTTGTTTTACCATGTGACATCAAATTTAACACTTCGTAGGCTACAACATTCTGTTGCTCATTTGCCGGTGAAAACACAGTGGATTATTAAATCCGCATGGATTTTAGCTCTTTCCTACTTTATTGCTTACCTGGAAACCGTGGCTATTTCAAACGTGTGTGGCTTTTTTTTTCATTTTTCTTTTGAAGTATCCCCTAATTAAATATGCCGTTTGTTATGAATGTTACTAGGGCTGCAAACTAACCGAACGTTGTTCATGAACCGTTCGGCGGGAAGTTCGTTTGTGTTCATTCGTTTATTAAACGAGCGAACACAAACAAGAAATTTCGTTCGTTTAGTTAAATGGACAAACATGAACAGAGGGTCGTGTTCGTTCATTTATATTCTTGAACGTTCAGTAACGTGTTCGTTTATGTTTGATAGTTCATTTGTGTTTTTAGTTTTTTATTATATTTAAATATTTCAAAATTCTGATAAATAAAATATTTAATAAGCATGAGTGTATTATATATTCTATTCATGAACACAACGTTCGGTAAGTTTGTGTCCGTTTGTTTCCATTTGTGTTCATGAACGTCCATTTGTGTTCGTTGCCTAAAATTAACAAACAAACACGTTCATTTCCTTAACAAACGAACACGAACATAAAATCTCGTTCGGTAGTGTTCATCAACAATTCGTGAACACGTATATTTCCTTAACAAACGAACAAGAACAAGGTTTTGTTCGTGTTCGTTCGGTTCGTTTGCAGCCCTAAATGTTTCATGTGTTTTTAGATACTTTAGATACTTTACAGATAATCAATATGGTGTTTTTAACTGTCAGTCAATTGTTTGCAGCTTGTATATATTCTTGTTATTTATTGAATAAGGATGTTACTTAAAGATTTGTGTTTTAAAATGTGCA
>JARYGA010057575.1:0-27814 GCA_030545235.1 Helianthus tuberosus
CATCTGAACTTCCTGTTTGCAAACTCCTCAAGGATCCTGGCATCTGGAAGGATCCCTGAAACTGGGACGATCCTGGAACGAAGGAGGATCCTTGAACCTGGGATGATCCTGGAACAAAAGAGGATCCTTGAACCTGGGATGATCCTGGAACAAAGGAGGATCCTTGAACCTGGGATGATCCTGGAACAAAGGAGGATCCTTGAACCTGGGATGATCCTGGAACAAAGGAGGATCCTTGAACCTGGGATGATCATTGAACAAAGGAGGATCCTTGAACCTGGGATGATCCTGGAACAAAGGAGGATCCTTGAATCTGCTGCATTCCTGAATATCCTCCTGAATTCGTGAGGGATCCCATATGCTGAGGATAGGATCCCGCTGGCTGGAAATATGAACCTGATGCCCGGGTCACTGTTGTTGTTCCGTAGTGCACTCCTTTCGGTCCACCCACATATTGAACGTCTGGAACCACTGATGGCTGAGAAGTAATCACTGGAGTATCAAAATTCAAGGATTTCGGCACCAGTGGGGAATGATCCTCTGCCGTTGTCTTTTGTTTCTTGAGATCTCCGATTTCTTTGAGAATCCTCTCATTGGTCTTATCCTGTTGCCGTATCTGATCCTTCATCTGCAAAATCAAAGTAAACATGTCACTAGTAGTGGGAGTGTAAGAAGCAGAAGAAGTTGGAGGTTTTGAGAAAATGGGAGTTGGTTTCTTCGCAGCATTCTCAGCATTCTTCTGGGATCCAGAAGGTGGTGGAGGCAAAGGGGGAACGCCTTGTGAAGAAGTGAATGAGGGCATCAAATTTGAAGCATTCTTCGCTGAGGAAGCCATTTGCTTGGTTGTAGTGAACCGAAATGAGCACAGAAATGCGAAATTTTCTAAGGACGAAGCACCAATTGCCCCATGGTGGGCGCCAAACTGTTTTGGTCAAAAAATCTGTTGAGGATATTGTAACCAAACTCTTTGTTACGGGGTATGATGCTAATTGTGTATATCAATGACAAGGATCACTTCAATGTAAATTGCACAAATGACACACGGATTTATACGGGGAAAAAGCCCTTGATCAAGAGTTGATCTCCGGTACAAAAAACCCCGGGTGATGGAAACTACCGATCACCAAGCTCAAATAAATGAATAAATGTTTACAACTTCGGATAGTAACGAGCTAGGTACAAGGATCACTATCGTGAAATGTGTAAAAGTGAGTGAAAATGAATGTATGTTCGTCGAGAGCTTCAAGTGTGCGAGTATATGAAAGTGTGTAGCTGAGAAATGACTAAGTGTTCTAAATTCTAGCTCGTTACCCCTTTTAAAATAGAAGTTAACTACACTAACTAACTATCCGACTTTTGTGCCAAGCTCCCACGTTCTCCACAACGTCCATTTTTGGCCAAGCACGTGCGGGATAATTTGGGAATATTCTCCAGGAATGTCGCCAAGACTAGGTCATGCTTGTTATTCCTGCGAAGTAATACAAAACATAAATAAACAATCGTCAGTACGAGGATCCTTAAAGTGATCCATGATCCTGATCCTGTAGCTCTTCTGAGGATCACCACCTGTCACAGAAGTAAGGATCATTAATTAGGATAACGAATAAGGATCACTAATTGTTAGAAAATCCTCCCCTAACAGTATCCAAGTCTTGAACCAAGTTTTCAGCATTTCCTTCAGGATCACGGATGCTTGTTCTTGCAGTAGGAACCACCATCTCTTTAGGGATCACTGATTCTGCTCCAAATACTAAAGAAAATGGAGTTTGGCCAGTGGCATTCTTGGGAGTTGTCCTATCAGCCCATAGTACATAAGGTAGTTCTTCTGCCCACTTTCCTTTGTTGGATCCAAGCTTCTTCTTCAAGTTGTTGTTGATGATCTTGTTAGATGATTCTGCTTGACCATTAGCTTGTGGGTGGACTGGTGTTGATGTTATCATCTTAATCCCCCAGCTGTCACAAAAGTTAGTAGTTCTACTCCCAATAAATTGGGATCCATTATCACAAACAATTTCAGAAGGGATACCAAATCTAGTAATAATATTTCTTTTAATAAAGGACATCACTTCTTTTTCTCTGACTTGAGCAAAGGCTTCAGCCTCTATCCACTTAGAGAAGTAATCAGTCATGGCAAGTATGAATACCTTTCCTCCTGGTGCTTTGGAAAGTTTACCAACTATATCCATTCCCCATCTCATGAATGGCCAAGAAGAGGATATATGATGCAAGAGCTCTGCTGGTTGATGAAGGATATTACTATGTCTCTGACAAGGATCACACTTCTTGGCATAATCCACAACATCCTTCTTCATTGTAGGCCAATAGTATCCTGTCCTAAGGATCCTTGAGAACAATGCCCTGCCCCCAGTGTGGTTTCCACAATCTCCTTCATGAAAATCCTTTAGGACTTCTTGAATTTCAGGATCCTCTATGCACCTTAGATATGGACCTGCAAGAGATCGTTTATATAACATGTTATTCAATATTGTAAATTGAGATAACTTGATTTTGAAAGCCCTGAGGTTTTCTCCTGTAGGGATCTCTCCATGTTGTATATATCTCATGATTGGAAGGATCCATGATCCTGAATGAGACTGTCACCATCACTAGGAACCATTGCAGAATCCTCTTCTATCTCCATAGTTATGTGATCCTCAATAGCAGGAGCCAAAATATGGATGATAGGGATCTTGATATCCTCTGGAATTTTCAATGATGATCCAAGATTGGCCAATGCATCAGCTTCTGCATTCTCTTCCCTAGGTACGTACCTGTGTCAAACTAAATGAAACAAAAGAGAGTGCCAATTCCTTGACTATCTCTAGGTATTTGATTAGCTTTTCACCTTTAACAGCATAGGATCCATTAAAGTGATTAGTAATTAACAATGAATCTACTTGTACCTCAAGATACCTGATCCTCATATGCTTGGTAATTTGCAAACCAGCTATCAAGGCTTCATATTCAGCCTCATTATTAGTAGTTTGAAACTCACAAGCTATTGAGTGGGGTATTATGTCCCCCTATGGCGATTTTAGTAGTATTCCAAGTCCTGTTCCTTTGACATTAGAGGCTCCATCAGTGAAGAGTATCCAAGGATCCTTAGTCTCTTCAAGCTGCTGGCTGAACTTCTAACTCAGCTTCTCTTTGTAAATCACTACTAAAATCTGCCACAAAGTCAGCTAAGGCTTGAGATTTGATGGCAGTCCTTGGTTCATATCTTATATCATAAGCACTAAGCTTCACTGCCCATTTAGCCATCCTTCCTGACATTTCAGGTTTCCTAAGAACATTCTTAATTGGAAAGTTAGTCTTAACAACAATGGCATGAGTTTCAAAGTAATGTCTGTTAGGGGAGGATTTTCTAATAATTAGTGATCCTCACACGTTATCCTAATTAATGATCCTTTCTTCTGTGACAGATAGTGATCCTCAGAAGAGCTTCAGGATCAGGATCATGAATCACTTTAAGGATCCTCGTACTGACGATTGTTTGTTTGTGTTTTGTATTACTTCGCAGGAATAACGAGCTTGACCTAGTCTTGGCGACATTCCTGGAGAATATTCCCAAATTATCCCGCACGTGCTTGGCCAAAAATGGACGTTGTGGAGAACGTGGGGGCTTGGCACAAAAGTCGGATAGTTAGTTAGTGTAGTTAACTTCTATTTTAAAAGGGGTAACGAGCTAGAATTTAGAACACTTAGTCATTTCTCAGCTACACACTTTCATATACTCGCACACTTGAAGCTCTCGACGAACATACATTCATTTTCACTCACTTTTACACATTTCACGATAGTGATCCTTGTACCTAGCTCGTTACTATCCGAAGTTGTAAACATTTATTCATTTATTTGAGCTTGGTGATCGGTAGTTTCCATCACCCGGGGTTTTTTGTGCCGGAGATCAACTCTTGATCAAGGGCTTTTTCCCCGTATAAATCCGTGTGTCATTTGTGCAATTTACATTGAAGTGATCCTTGTTATTGATATACACAATTAGCATCATACCCCGTAACAAAGAGTTTGGTTGCAATATCCTCAACAGATTTTTTGACCAAAACAGTTTGGCGCCCACCGTGGGGCAATTGGTGCTTCGTCCTTAGAAAAATTCGCATTTCTGTGCTCATTTCGGTTCACTACAACCAAGCAAATGGCTTCCTCAGCGAAGAATGTTTCAAATTTGATGCCCTCATTCACTTCTTCACAAGGCGTTCCCCCTTTGCCTCCACCACCTTCTGGATCCCAGAAGAATGCTGAGAATGCTGCGAAGAAACCAACTCCCATTTTCTCAAAACCTCCAACTTCTTCTGCTTCTTACACTCCTACTACTAGTGACATGTTTACTTTGATTTTGCAGATGAAGGATCAGATACGGCAACAGGATAAGACCAATGAGAGGATTCTCAAAGAAATCGGAGATCTCAAGAAACAAAAGACAACGGCAGAGGATCATTCCCCACTGGTGCCGAAATCCTTGAATTTTGATACTCCAGTGATTACTTCTAAGCCATCAGTGGTTCCAGACGTTCAATATGTGGGTGGACCGAAAGGAGTGCACTACGGAACAGCAACAGTGACCCAGGCATCAGGTTCATATTTCCAGCCAGCGGGATCCTATCCTCAGCATATGGGATCCCTCACGAATTCAGGAGGATATTCAGGAATGCAGCAGATTCAAGGATCCTCCTTTGTTCAAGGATCATCCCAGGTTCAAGGATCCTCCTTTGTTCCAGGGTCATCCCAGGTTTAAGGATCCTCCTTTGTTCCAGGATCATCCCAGGTTCAAGGATCCTCCTTTATTCCAGGATCATCCCAGGTTCAAGGATCCTCCTTTGTTCCAGGATCATCCCAGGTTCAAGGATCCTCCTTTGTTCCAGGATCATCCCAGGTTCAAGGATCCTCCTTTGTTCCAGGATCATCCCAGGTTCAAGGATCCTCCTTCGTTCCAGGATCGTCCCAGTTTCAGGGATCCTTCCAGATGCCAGGATCCTTGAGGAGTTTGCAAACAGGAAGTTCAGATGTCCATCAGGGAGATTTTATTCCAATGCAGACCAATGCTTCTACTGGTCCCTCGATCATTCCAGTGCCTCAACAATATGGATTAACATCCAATCTTCCTAATCTGAATCCAATGGGAGGTAACACTTTTAATAATTCTTATACTACTAACCATGGTCTTATGCAGGATCCAGGTATCAATCATGCCATGGCCAGAGAATTGCAAAAGCTAAAGGATATGATATCAAGTATTCCAGGAGTGGTCAAACCTATCCCAGAGATTGCAGATGGGAGCCACAAGATATCTCATTTTGCACCACCAATCTGTGATGCTGAGATACCCAAGAGGTTCCATGTGCCAACAATGAAACTGTATGATGGTTCGACAGATCCTGAAGAACACATAGCACAATACAGGGAGAGGATGGAGATCAATCCAATTCCAGAAAGGTTAAAGGAAGCATGCCTGTGCAAGGGATTCGGATCCACTCTTACTGGATCAGCTCTCAAATGGCTGCTAAGTCTTCCTCCCTATTCTATTACCTCATTTGCTAACCTAGTTAACTTGTTTAATAATCAGTTTTCTTGTAGTAGAAAATTTGAACGATTAACTAGTGATCTATATAGGATAACCCAGGGTCATAATGAATCATTAAGGGATTACATTACCAAATTCAGTAAAGAATCCTTAGACATTCCCAACTTAGATATAGCCACGGCTGTTGAGGCCTATAAAATGGGATTGCTTAGGGATTCGTCTTTCTATGATGATCTTGTTATGACACCATGCAGGAACTTAGATGAGGTAAGAACCCGAGCACTTAGATTCATTCGGCTAGAGGACGACAAGAGGATCCAGGAGAGGTTAGCAGGATCTTCAAAGCAGGATAAGCAAGGATCCTCATTCAGGAACAACAAATTCAGATCCTACAATAGATCTGATAACCAGAACGTGCATTCTGTTGATCAAGAAGAGGATGATGAGGATTATCCTCCAATTTCTGAATATTGTTTTTGTGTTGATAACAATGAACTAATCCTTGCAATGCAGAACCTAGGTGATAAAGCTAGATGGCCGAGAAAAAATGATAGGCCAGCTGCAACTAAGGATAAATCAAAGTGGTGTGCATACCATGAAGATTTTGGGCATCTCACAGAAGAATGCATTGCACTAAGAAAGGAAATTGGATACTTGTTGAGCAAGGGGCATCTAAAAGAATTGTTGGGAAGAAAAAAGTCAAGGACTCAGGATCCTGAAAGGATCCCTGAGAAGGCTCCAGCCCCTCCAGCAGATGCACAAGTGATAAACTTTATTTCTGGAGGATCAGACATTTGCGGCACATCCTTCTCAGCAGCTAAAAGGCATGCAAAGGAAACTAAAATGGATAATGGAGAAAGACCTGTTCGACCATCAAGTGTCTCCGAAGGAAAAGTCATAACCTTTGATGAGGATGATCGTGTTGATATCCAGGATCCCCATCACGATGGTTTAGTTATTACTCTTTTCATTTCTAACCATTTTGTCCGCAGGATCCTTATAGACGGAGGAAGCTCAGTGAACATTATCCAGCTTGATGTTCTAAAGAAGATGGGTATTCCTGAATCAGACATCATACCAAGATCCTCCGTGCTCGTGGGATTTAGTGGCGAAACTAAGAATACCCTGGGGGACATTAAACTCCCAATATACATCGAAGGCCTACACTCTTATCAAAAATTTTGTGTTATTGACTGTTTATCTTGTTGTAATGTTATCCTTGGCAGGCCTTGGATACACGATATGAAAGCAGTCCCATCTACCTACCATCAATGTGTGAAGCTCCCTAGTCCTTGGGGAATAGTGAAGATTGATAGTGATCAGCAGGAGGCCAAGAATTGCTACACTTCATCGATGAAACCAGCCTCGAAGTCAAGGGAGCAATAGCAATCAAGGTACCCTCCAAGGGATGTCTTGGAGGCAAGAGAGCAGGATGTGGTAGAAATCCTCATGGATCCTGATGATCCTGAATCTAAAATCTATATCGGATCAGGGATCCTTGGCGAAATAAAAGAAGACCTCGTATCCTTCCTCAAAAGGAGAAAGACTACCTTTGCATGGAAACATGAAGACATGACTGGTATATCCAAAGATGTAATCACTCACAAACTCGGGATAGACAGATCCTTCAAACCAATCCATCAAAGGAGAAGAAAGTTTGCACCGGAAAGGAATGCCATTATCCAGGAAGAGGTAGAGAAATTGCTCCGGGCAGGTATGATTAGAGAGGTCAAGTATCCAAGATGGTTGGCCAATGTGGTTGTTGTTCAAAAGAAAAACGGAAAGTGGAGGGTATGTGTCGATTTTACCGATTTAAATAAGGCATGTCCCAAGGATCCTTTCCCATTACCCCACATTGACTCCATGGTGGATGCAACTGCGGGTCATGAACTGTTAACTTTTATGGATGCTTCATCTGGATTCCAACAAATCCAAATGGAACCATCCGACCAAGAGGATACAGCCTTCATGACTCCAACTGGTATATACTGCTATATTGCTATGCCGTTCGGACTAAGAAATGCAGGTGCAACATATCAAAGGCTGGTGAATATGATGTTCAAGGACCAGATTGGACAAACTATGGAGGTTTACATAGATGATATGGTGGTAAAATCCTTAAAAGCTGAGGATCACCTAAGAGACTTGGAGGAAGCATTCGATATCCTTGACAAATATAACATGAAACTTAATCCTTCAAAATGTCACTTTGGTGTTAAAGCAGGTAAATTCTTAGGATATATGGTGACAAAGAGAGGTATTGAAGCTAGCCTGAAACAAATCAAAGCAATAGTGAACATCAAATCTCCGGCCAATGCTAAGGATGTTCAAAGGCTAACAGTCAGGATAGCAGCTTTGAACAGATTTATATCCAAATCCTCAGAGAAATGCAAAGAATTCTATGATATCCTAAGGAAGAACAAGAAATTTGAGTGGACTGAGAAGCATGAAAATGCTTTAAGAGCCCTCAAAGATTACATATCCTCAGCCCCAGCCTTGATGAAGCCAGAAAAAGGCGATGTGCTATCCTTGTATCTTGCAGTATCCTCAAAAGCAGTAAGTGCGGTCCTTGTTAAGGATCATGAAGGTACACAACATCCTGTCTATTATGTAAGTTAAAGTTTACTTGATGCCGAATCCAGGTATTCACACCTTAAAAAGCTTATTCTTGCATTAATTATGGCATCTACTAAGTTAAGACATTATTTTGAAACTCATGTTATCATTGTTAAAACTAATTTTCCAATTAAGAATGTCCTCAGGAAACCAGAGATGTCAGGAAGGATGGCTAAGTGGGCAGTGAAGCTAAGTGCATATGATATAAGATATGAGCCTAGGACAGCTATCAAATCCCAAGCATTAGCTGACTTTGTGGCTGATTTCAGTAGTGATTTACAAGAAGAAGCTGAGTTAGAAGTCCAGCAGCTAGAAGAGACCAAGGATCCTTGGATACTCTATACTGATGGATCCTCAAATGTCAAAGGCACAGGGCTTGGAATACTACTAAAATCGCCACAGGGGGACATAATACCCCACTCTATAGCTTGTGAATTCCAAACCACTAACAATGAAGCTGAATATGAAGCCTTAATTGCTGGTTTGCAAATTGCAAAGCATATGGGGATCAGGTATCTTGAGGTACATGTAGATTCATTGTTAATTACAAACCACTTTAATGGATCCTACGCTGTTAAAGGTGAAAAGCTAACCAAATATTTAGAGATAGTCAAAAGTTTGGCACTCTCTTTTGTTTCCTTTAGTTTGACGCAGGTACCAAGGGAAGAAAATACAGAAGCTGATGCATTGGCTAACTTAGGGTCATCCTTGAAGATCCCAGAGGATATCAAGATCCCTATCATCCATATCCTGACCCCGGCTATCGAGGATCACGAAGCTATGGAGATAGGAAATGATTCTGCAATTATCCCTTGTGAGGATACTCAATCCCATTCAGGATCAGGATCATGGATCTCACCAATTATGAGATACTTACAACATGGAGAGATTCCTACAGGAGAAAACCCTAGGGCTTTCAAATCTAAGGTATCTCAATTCACAATTTTAAATAATATGTTGTATAGACGATCTCTTGCAGGACCATACTTGAGATGCATTGAGGATCCTGAAATCCAAGAAGTTTTAAAAGACTTCCATGAAGGAGATTGTGGAAACCACACTGGGGGCAGGGCATTATTCTCAAGGATCCTGAGGACAGGATACTACTGGCCAACCATGAAGAGAGATGCTGTGGAGTATGCTAAGAGATGTGATCCTTGTCAGAGGCACAGCAATATCCTTCATCAACCAGCTGAATTATTGCATCCTATATCCTCCTCTTGGCCATTTATGAGATGGGGTATGGATATAGTTGGTAAGCTCCCTAAGGCACCTGGTGGAAAAGTATTTATGCTTACTATGACTGATTACTTCTCCAAGTTGATAGAGGCTGATGCTTTTGCCCAAGTCAGAGAAAAGGAAGTTATATCCTTCATTAAAAGAAATATTATAACTAGATTTGGAATTCCTTCTGAGATTATATGTGATAATGGTTCCCAATTTATTGGGGGCAGAACCACTAACTTTTGTGACAGCTGGGGGATTAAGATGATAACATCAACACCAGTCCACCCACAAGCTAATGGTCAGGCAGAATCATCCAACAAGATCATCATCAACAATTTGAAGAAGAAGCTTGGATCCAAGAAAGGAAAATGGGCAGAAGAACTACCCTATGTGCTTTGGGCTGATAGGACAACCCCTAAGAATGCTACTGGTCAAACACCATTCTCTTTGGTATTTGGGGGCAGAATCAGTGATCCCAACAGAAATGGTGGTTCCAACTGCAAGAACAAGTACCCGTGATCCTGAGGAGAATGATGAGAACTTGGCTCAAGACCTGGATACTATTGAAGAAATCAGGGATATGGCTAGGATAAGGATGGCCAGTTATCAGCAAAGAATGGCTGGTGCTTACAACAAAAATGTCAGGATCAGGAGGTTTCAAGTTGGAGATATGGTATTAAGGAAAGCATTTCAGAATACCACCAATCCTGCTGATGGAAAATTGGCTCCAAAATGGGAAGACCCTTATTTGATTGAAGCTGAAGCAGGAAAGGGGACATATAGATTGCTAACCATGGAAGGTGATTTGCTACCAAGAGCTTGGAATGCTGTCCACTTGAAGAAATATTTCATGTGAGCAGGATCCTCATGACACAGATGATCCTCACGATAGGGATATCCTTAAAGGATCCTCAAAGTATCGGTGATCTTTACTTAGGTAATATCCTAAACTTGAACTATTTCATTTCTTTATTTTCTCATATAAGGATAAGGATCATGTATCCTTTATCCATCTCTCACGCGAGTTTAAGTTTTGAAAGTTCAGGTATCCTTAGCATAACATTGGTTATCCGCTGAAGCAATCCGTTCCTTGGGTTTAACCCCAGTTATTTGGGCTTGACCCCAGTTCCGCCTGTAGCGCATGATGATCCTGGTATAGTTCAAGGCAGTGGGACCAGTACTCGTTTTAGGGGCTGATAATTCCATTGTACTAGCTATGCCTAGGATCCTACGTATAATGGTAGACGTACCATACATCCGTTCCTAAGGTTTCTAACGTTTTCACGTTAGCTAAGGTTTCTAACGTTTTCACGTTAGCTAAGGTTTTGGCATTTTCATGTCACTAAGTTTGGATAGTCGCCAGTTAGGGCCACACTCCAGTTTACATACGATCCTTGGGCTTGTCCCCAGTTATCCTTGGGCTTGTCCCCAGTTATCCTTGGGCTTGTCCCCAGTTGCTAACTCTTTTCTTATGTTGGCTTAGTCCCAAGTTATGCTCTATTTCAGGTTCTTGAAGATAGGCAACTAGGGATCCTTGATCCTTACTCTATTCTAAGGTTTATCTTATAGTTATCCTTATTACGGTTAGGATCCTAACTTGGATCCTCAGGTATGATCCTTAACTATTAATAATTCTATTCATTGTTTATTTGAATAACCCTTATACTTGACAACTGAACTTGTGATTCTTAAACCATATCACTTTTTAGAACTTATCGGTTATGGGATACGTGATCCTTGGTCATATCCTAAACTTTTTGATATCTTTTTAAGGCTTGATAAGTATAAACAAAATGAACGTTACAACAGTTGGAAAGTAAAATATTAAAAAGGATAACAACACAAGATAAGCGACAAAAGGTTAAGATTTTATTTATTAACAATAGACTAACCCTTAAAAGGTTGTCAAAATTACCTACCCGAGCATCTACCTGCAAAACGTGGCCCGTCCGCTGGGGTAGGTAAAGGGTGTCCATGATAATAAGTTCAAAGGTAGTGCAGGAATATAAAGGCGGCAGGATCACAATGGCTTCATCCCCAAAACAGAGGATCCCTCCACCAAACGCAATCCTGCCTATTGTCCAAAGGATCATACATGATCCTTAATCCTAAAACCTATTGTTCAAGTACAAACCATCAAATTGTTCAACATCACAACCACAAAAAGCTACTACCAAATTTAAAAATTGGGCTCCGGCTGCGTCTAAGAATGTCCATCATCGCCCAATCATGCAGCTTACACCTTCGCTGCATTATCACCTCCAGCTCCACTTGTTTCACCACCTTCACCTTTGCCTCCAGCTTCAATCGTCAGGATCTCTTCAACCTCCTCAGCCTCTTCATCGTCCAGTTCAGCCAGCCTTGCCTTCCAGCCTTCAACATCCCAGCTGCTCTTGTCAAAAGCAGGATCCTGAGCTTCCAAGGCCATTTGCAGCTTGGTCTTGTACATTGTTATGGCGGCAGAGACTTTGGCGTCTTCGGTGATCTCACGCTTTTCATAGTCAACATTGATCAGCACCTTGGCCGTCTCCTGTTTGGCATCCCGGACTTCCTTCTGAAGATCAGCAATTGCAAGGTCCTTAAGCACTGCAACCTGCTGGAGGTCGGCAATCTTCCTATCCTGATCCTCAACGTGGCCAACATAATCCTCAATCTCAGAGAATTTCTGCAAAAGGGATAAAGGATAAGGTCAGGATTAAGTGATCCTCAAATCAGCAGGATATATCAGCAGGATATGTCAACAGGATATACGAACAGAGACAGTGATCCTCACCTCATTAAAGTACTCAAGGAATTGATGACGGATCAGAGGCAGACCCTGCAGATCCCCAGCTTCAGAGGCTTTTCTCTTCTTGATTGCCTTTCCTTTGAGGGGTGCCTTAGGGACCGAAGCTGTCGGACTGGTAGGAGCTTTTCTCTTGGAGGATCTGACAGTAGTGAGATCAGCAACATTGAACTTGGAAGCAGACTTGGTGGATTTTCCAGCACCTACACAACCAAAACAAGATAAGTATCTTTTCTTAATTTATATTTCACTATTTATTTAAATTTTAAACAAGGATACTTACTTGACATCGTGACAGAGCCTGAGGATACCTCCTGTGAATCTTGGGTTGTTGTCTTGAAAGTTCTTGTTTCAGGATCAAGTTTCTTGAAAGCAAGGAGCCTCTCCTTAGCAGCAGGGGTCAATCTGAGGTGTGAGACGGTGATAGCTGCATAACAAGAAAGCAAAAATATAAGTGATCCTTACATCAAAAGAAAGATTCTGGTGATCCTTCTCAGGATCCTCCACCCTACCATGGGTAGCCCATTTCTTGGGTAGATCCTTTCCATCCTCAATAGAATCTCTCTTGATAAAAAAGAAACGCCGTTTCCAATTAGCATCGTTCTTGGTGGCTTTGAAGATCGGGTGTTCCTCACCGGGTTTACGTTTAAACAAATAGCGATGAGAACCAAAGGTAGTAAGATCATACAGCTCTCCCAGCTCTGCCATTCCTAGGTCTATACCTTCCTGCTCGATGATCCTTTCAAGGGTGTACAAAATCCTCCAAATCATCGGCATGGCTTGGATATAAGAGATGCCGGTTAGGGAAAAGAAAGATTGGGTGAAGGCTGGAAAAGGATATGTATAGCCTATGGTGAACGGAGTGACGGGGAAAGCAACCCATTCGTCGGAGATATGATCACTCAGGGCATTGGGGTCATAAGGCCTAAACTCGGTGTTCGCCGGGAAGCAGTGGCGGATCCTATCGATCTGAGCATCATTGAAACAACAGCGTTCTTTAATGGAGTCTTCAATGATCCCCTGGGTTTTCGGAGGGCTGTTCTTCTTGTGATCCTTGCCCGGTGAGCTTCGGAGCATCATTCTCAAAGTGATGGTGATAAAGAAAGAAAAACAGAGTAAGAGAAGGAAGAAGATGAAGAAAGAGATACCTGATTGATCTTCGACTGAGAATATAAAGGGAGTTTCTTTCGAATTTAAATGCATTTGATCCTATCTCTATCCCCTATTTATAATCATGATCGTGCAGGGTTGTCACTTCTGTGACGTCACGATTGCAACGGATAGTTCAACAATAACGGCTATATTTACGTTAGTTAGTTGCGGATAAGATCAAGAAAATATAACTCGCTTATTTTACAAATTACTCCTTATATTTTGGGGGCAATTGTTAGGGGAGGATTTTCTAACAATTAGTGATCCTTACACGTTATCCTAATTAATGATCCTTTCTTCTGTGACAGATAGTGATCCTCAGAAGAGCTTCAGGATCAGGATCATGGATCACTTTAAGGATCCTCGTACTGACGATTGTTTGTTTGTGTTTTGTATTACTTCGCAGGAATAACGAGCTTGACCTAGTCTTGGCGACATTCCTGGAGAATATTCCCAAATTATCCCGCACGTGCTTGGCCAAAAATGGACGTTGTGGAGAACGTGGGGGCTTGGCACAAAAGTCGGATAGTTAGTTAGTGTAGTTAACTTCAATTTTAAAAGGGGTAACGAGCTAGAATTTAGAACACTTAGTCATTTCTCAGCTACACACTTTCATATACTCGCACACTTGAAGCTCTCGACGAACATACATTCATTTTCACTCACTTTTACACATTTCACGATTGTGATCCTTGTACCTAGCTCGTTACTATCCGAAGTTGTAAACATTTATTCATTTATTTGAGCTTGGTGATCGGTAGTTTCCATCACCCGGGGTTTTTTGTGCCGGAGATCAACTCTTGATCAAGGGCTTTTTCCCCGTATAAATCCGTGTGTCATTTGTGCAATTTACATTGAAGTGATCCTTGTTATTGATATACACAATTAGCATCATACCCCGTAACAAAGAGTTTGGTTGCAATATCCTCAACAGATTTTTTGACCAAAACAATGTCTTAGTTTAGTAGATGCCATAATCAAAGCAAGGATAAGTTTTTCTAAATGAGAATACCTGGATTCAGCATCAAGTAAACTCTTACTTACATAATAGACTGATGTTGTGTACCTTCGTGATCCTTAACAAGGACTGCACTTACTGCTTTAGAGGATACCGCTAGATATAAGGATAATACATCCCCTTTCTCTGGTTTCATCAAGGCAGGAGCTGAGGATAGGTAATCCTTAAGGGCTTTGAGAGCATTTTCATGCTTTTTGTTAGGGGAGGATTTTCTAACAATTAGTGATCCTTACTTGTTATCCTAATAAATGATCCTTACTTCTGTGACAGACAGTGATCCTCAGAAGAGCTTCAGGATCAGGATCATGGATCACCTTAAGGATCCTCATACTAACGATTGTTTGTTTGTATCTCGTATTATTTTGCAGGAGTAACAAGCTTGACTTGGTCTCGGCAACGTTACTATGGAATATTCCACGGGTATTTCGCACACGTTTGACTGGAAATGGACGTTGTGGAGAACGTGGGAGCATGGCACAAAAGTCGGAAAGTTTGTTAGCATAGTTAACTTCTATTTTTAAAAGGGGTGACGAGCTAGTAATTAGAACACTTAGCCATTTTCAGCTACACACACTCTCGTACAATTGCACTCTTGAAGCTTTCGATAAATACTTAATAGTTTTCACTCACTTTTACACATTCCACCATAGTGATCCTTGTACCTAGCTCGTTACTATCCGAAGTTGTAAACATTTACTGATTTATTTGAGCTTGGTGATCGGTAGTTTCCATCACCCGGGGTTTTTTGTGCCGGAGATCAACTCTTGATCAAGGGCTTTTTCCCCGTATAAACCTTGTGTCACTTGTTATTTATTTTTCATAGTGATCCTTATTGCTACAAAGTAATTCAAGCATCAAACCCCGTAACAGAGAGTTTGGTTGCATTATCCTCATCAGATTTTTTGACCAAAACAGTTTGGCGCCCACCGTGGAGGCAATTGGTGCTTCATTCCTAAGAAGTTTTTCTGTTGGTGATCATTCCGGTTCATTGCATACAAATACATGGCTTCATCATTGAAGAATACCTCTACTGCAATGTCTGCGGTCAATTCATCTCAGGGCATTCCACCTTTGCCTCCACCACCTGCTGGATCTCAAAAAAATGCTGAGAAGAAACCAACTCCCATTTTCTCCAAACCTCCAACTTCTTCTGCTTCTTATACTCCTACTACTAGTGACTTGTTTACTCTGATTTTGCAGATGAAGGAGCATATCCAGCAGCAGGATAAGACCAATGAAAGAATCCTTAGAGAAATTGGAGACATCAAGAAACAAAAGAGATCGGCAGAGGATCATTCCCCACTAATGCCCAGATCTTTGAGTTTTGACACTCCGGTTATAACTTCTCAGCCTTCAGCGGTTCCAGACGTTCAATATGTTGGAGGACCAAAAGGAGTGCATTACGGGTCATCAGCAATGACTCAGGCTTCAGGGTTACACTTTCAACCATCAGGATCCCATCCTCAGCATATAGGATCCATTGCAAGCTCAAGAGGATACTCGGGAGCGCAGCAGGTTCAAGGATCCTCCCAGGTTCAAGGATCTTCCTATGTTCAAGGATCCTCCCAGGTTCAAGGATCCTCCCAGGTTCAAGGATCCTCCTATGTTCAAGGATCCTCCCAAGTTCAAGGATCCTCCTATGTTCCAGGATCCTCCCAAGTTCAAGGATCCTCCTATGTCCCAGGATCCTCTCAGGTTCAAGGATCCTCCCAGGTACAAGGATACCCACAGTTTCAGGGATTCTTCCAGATGCCAGGATCCTTAAGAAGTTTGCAATCAGGAAGTTCCGACATCCATCAGGGGGATTTCATTCCAATGCAAACCATTGCTTCTACGGGTCCATCGGTCATTCCAGAGCCCCAAAAATATGGATTAACATCCATTCTTCCTAATTTGAATCCAATGGGAGGTAACACTTTTAATAATTCTTATACTACTAACCATGGCCTTATGCAGGATCCAGGTATCAACCATGCCATGGCCAGAGAGTTGCAAAAGTTGAAGGATATGATATCAAGTGTTCCAGGAGTGGTCAAACCTATCCCGGAGATTGCAGATGGAAGCCATAAGATATCTCGTTTTGCACCACCAATTTGTGATGCTGAGATACCCAAAAGGTTCCATGTGCCAACCATGAAGCTGTATGATGGTTCAACGGATCCTGAGGAACACATAGCTCAATACAGGGAAAGGATGGAAATCAATCCAATCCCAGAAAGGTTAAAGGAAGCATGCCTGTGCAAGGGATTCGGATCCACTCTTACTGGATCAGCTCTCAAATGGCTGCTAAGTCTTCCTCCCTACTCTATTACCTCATTTGCTAATCTAGTTAACCTATTTAATAATCAGTTTTCTTGTAGTAGAAAATTTGAACGATTAACTAGTGATCTATATAGGATAACCCAGGGTCATAATGAATCATTAAGGGATTATATCACTAAATTTAGTAAAGAATCCTTAGATATTCCCAACTTGGATATAGCCACGGCTGTTGAGGCCTTCAAAATGGGATTGCTTAGGGATTCATTGTTCTATGATGATCTTGTTATGACACCATGCAGGAACTTAGATGAGGTAAGAACCCGGGCCCTTAGGTTCATCCGGCTAGAGGATGACAAAAGGATCCAGGAGAGGTTAGCAGGATCCTCAAAGCAAGAGAAGCAAGGATCCTCATTTAAGAACAAGTTCAGATCCTATAATAGATCTGATAACCAGAATGTGCATGCTGTTGAACAAGAGGAGGATGATGAGGATTACCCTCCAATTTCTGAATATTGTTTTTCTGTTGATAACAATGAACTAATCCTTGCAATGCAGAATTTAGGTGATAAAGCTAGATGGCCCAGAAAAAATGATAGGCCAGCTGCAACTAAGGATAAATCAAAGTGGTGTGCATACCATGAAGATTTTGGGCACCTCACAGAAGAATGCATTACACTAAGAAAGGAAATTGGATACTTGTTGAGCAGGGGACATCTAAAAGAATTGTTGGGTAGAAAGAAGTCAAGGACTCAGGATCCTGAAAGGATCCCTGAGAAAGCTCCGGCCCCTCCAGCAGATGCACAAGTAATAAACTTTATATCTGGAGGATCAGACATTTGTGGAACATCCTTCTCCGCAGCCAAAAGACATGCGAA
The DNA here is from genome assembly GCA_030545235.1 of Helianthus tuberosus. Taxonomy (NCBI): domain Eukaryota; kingdom Viridiplantae; phylum Streptophyta; class Magnoliopsida; order Asterales; family Asteraceae; genus Helianthus; species Helianthus tuberosus. The sequence continues at coordinate 17,475 of JARYGA010057575.1, forward strand.
GGAAACCAAGATGGATAATGGAGATAGACCCATTCGAACATCCAGTGTCTCCGAAGGAAAAGTTATAACTTTTGATGAGGATGATCGTGTTGACATCCAGGATCCTCATCATGATGGTTTGGTTATCACTCTTTTAATTTCTAACCATTTTGTTCGCAGGATCCTTATAGATGGAGGAAGCTCTGTGAACATTATCCAGCTAGATGTTCTCAAGAAGATGAACATCCCTGAATCCGACATCATACCAAGATCCTCCGTGCTTGTGGGATTTAGTGGCGAAACTAAGAATACCCTGGGGGACATTAAGCTCCCAATATACATCGAAGGCCTACATTCTTATCAAAAATTTTGTGTTATTGACTGTTTATCTTGTTGTAATGTTATCCTTGGCAGGCCTTGGATACACGATATGAAGGCAGTCCCATCTACTTACCATCAATGTGTGAAGCTCCCTAGTCCTTGGGGAATAGTCAAGATTGATAGTGATCAGCAGGAGGCTAAGAATTGCTACACTTCATCAATGAAACCAGCCTCGAAATCAAGGGAGCAATAGCAATCAAAGTATCCTCCAAGGGATGTCTTGGAGGCAAGAGAGCAGGATGTGGTAGAAATCCTCATGGATCCTCATGATCCTGAATCCAAAATCTATATCGGATCAGGGATCCTTGGCAAAATGAAAGAAGACCTCATATCCTTCCTCAAAAGGAGAAAGACTACCTTTGCATGGAAACACGAAGACATGACAGACATATCTGAAGATATAATTACTCACAAACTTGGCATCGATAGGTCCTTCAAACCAATCCATCAAAGGAGAAGGAAGTTTGCACCAGAAAGAAATGCCATTATCCAGGAGGAAGTAGAGAAATTACTCCGGGCAGGTATGATTAGAGAGGTCAAGTATCCAAGATGGTTGACCAATGTGGTTGTTGTTCAAAAGAAAAACGGAAAGTGGAGGGTATGTGTCGATTTTACCGATTTAAATAAGGCATGTCCCAAGGATCCTTTCCCATTACCCCACATTGACTCCATGGTGGATGCAACTGCGGGTCATGAACTGTTAACTTTTATGGATGCTTCATCTGGATTTCAACAAATCCAAATGGAACCATCCGATCAAGAGGATACAGCCTTCATGACTCCAACTGGTATATACTGCTATATTGCTATGCCGTTCGGACTAAGAAATGCAGGTGCAACATATCAAAGGCTGGTGAATATGATGTTCAAGGATCAGATTGGACAAACTATGGAGGTTTACATAGATGATATGGTGGTAAAATCCATAAAAGCTGAGGATCACCTAAGGGACTTGGAGGAAGCATTCGATATCCTTGACAAATATAACATGAAACTTAATCCTTCAAAATGTCACTTTGGTGTTAAAGCAGGTAAATTCTTAGGATATATGGTGACAAAGAGAGGCATTGAAGCCAGTCCAGAACAAATCAAAGCAATAATAAACATCAAGTCCCCTACCAATGCTAAGGATGTCCAATGGCTAACAGGCAGGATAGCAGCTTTGAACAGATTTATATCCAAATCCTCAGAGAAGTGCAAAGAATTCTATGATATCCTAAGGAAGAACAAGAAATTTGAGTGGACTGAGAAGCATGAAAATGCCTTAAGAGCTCTCAAAGATTACCTATCCTCAGCCCCGGGCTTGATGAAACCAGAAAAAGGCGATGTGCTATCCTTATATCTTGCGGTATCCTCAAAAGCAGTAAGTGCCGTCCTTGTTAAGGATCACGAAGGTACACAACATCCTGTCTATTATGTAAGTAAAAGTTTACTTGATGCCGAATCCAGGTATTCACACCTTGAAAAGCTTATTCTTGCATTAATTATGGCATCTACTAAGTTGAGACATTATTTTGAAACTCATGTTATTGTGGTTAAAACTAATTTTCCAATTAAGAATGTCCTCAGGAAACCAGAGATGTCAGGAAGGATGGCTAAGTGGGCAGTGAAGCTTAGTGCCTATGATATAAGATATGAGCCTAGGACAGCCATCAAATCCCAAGCATTAGCCGACTTTGTGGCTGATTTCAGTAGTGATTTACAAAAAGAAGCTGAGTTAGAAGTCCAACAGCTAGAGGAGACCAAGGATCCTTGGATACTCTATACTGATGGATCCTCAAATGTCAAAGGCACAGGGCTTGGAATACTACTAAAATCGCCACAGGGGGACATAATACCCCACTCTATAGCTTGTGAGTTCCAAACCACTAACAATGAGGCTGAATATGAAGCCTTAATTGCTGGTTTGCAAATTGCTAAGCATATGGGGATCAGGTATCTTGAGGTACATGTAGATTCATTGTTAATTACAAACCACTTTAATGGATCCTATGCTGTTAAAGGTGAAAAGCTAACCAAATATTTAGAGATAGTCAAAGAATTGGCACTCTCCTTTGTTTCCTTCAGTTTGACACAGGTACCAAGGGAAGAAAATACAGAAGCTGATGCATTGGCTAACTTAGGATCATCTTTGAAGATCCCGGAGGATATCAAGATCCCTATTATCCATATCCTGACCCCGGCTATCGAGGATCATGTGGCTATGGAGATAGGAAAGAATTCTGCAATTATCCCTAGTGAGGATACTCAATCCCATTCAGGATCAGGATCATGGATCTTACCAATCATGAGATACTTACAACATGGAGAGATTCCTACAGGAGAAAACCCTAGGGCTTTCAAAATTAAGGTATCTCAATTCACAATTTTAAATAATATGTTGTATAGACGATCTCTTGCAGGACCATACTTAAGATGCATTGAGGATCCTGAAATTCAAGAAGTTTTAAAAGACTTCCATGAAGGAGATTGTGGAAACCACACTGGGGGCAGGGCATTATTCTCAAGGATCCTGAGGACAGGATACTACTGGCCAACCATGAAGAGAGATGCTGTGGAGTATGCTAAGAGATGTGATCCTTGTCAGAGACACAGCAATATCCTTCATCAGCCGGCTGAATTTTTACACCCCATATCCTCCTCTTGGCCATTTATGAGATGGTGAATGGATATTGTTGGTAAGCTTCCTAAGGCACCTGGTGGAAAAGTGTTCATGCTAGCTATGACTGATTACTTCTCCAAGTGGATAGAGGCTGAAGCTTTTGCCAAAGTCAGAGAAAAGGAAGTTATATCCTTCATTAAAAGAAATATTATAACTAGATTTGGTATTCCTTCTGAAATTATATGTGATAATGGTTCCCAATTTATTGGGGGCAGAACTACTAACTTTTGTGGCAGCTGGGGGATTAAGATGATAACATCAACACCAGTCCACCCACAAGCTAATGGTCAAGCAGAATCATCCAACAAGATCATCATCAACAATTTGAAGAAGAAGCTTGGATCCAAGAAAGGGAAATGGGCAGAAGAACTACCTTATGTGCTTTGGGCTGATAGGACAACCCCTAAGAATGCTACTGGTCAAACACCATTCTCTTTGGTATTTGGGGCAGAATCAGTGATCCCAACAGAAATGGTGGTTCCAACTGCTAGAACAAGTACCCGTGATCCTGAGGAAAATGATGAGAACTTGGCTCAAGACCTGGATACTATTGAAGAAATCAGGGATCTGGCTAGGAAAAGGATGGCCAGTTACCAACAACGAATGGCTGGTGCTTACAATAAAAATGTCAGGATCAGGAAGTTTCAAGTTGGAGATATGGTATTAAGGAAAGCATTTCAGAATACCACCAATCCTGCCGATGGAAAATTGGCTCCAAAATGGGAAGGCCCTTATTTGATTGAAGCTGAAGCAGGAAAGGGGGCATATAGATTGCTAACCATGGAAGGTGATTTGCTACCAAGAGCTTGGAATGCTGTCCACTTGAAGAAATATTTCATGTGAGCAGGATCCTCATGGCACAAATGATCCTTACGTTAGGGGTATCCTTGAAGGATCCTTAAAGTATCGGTGATCCTTACTTTGGTAATGTCCTAATCTTGAACTATTTCATTTCCTTATTTTCTCATATAAGGATAAGGATCATGTGTCCTTTATCCATTTCTCACGTGATTTTAAGTTTTGAAAGTTCAGGTATCCTTAGCAAAATGTTGGTTATCTGCAGAAGCAATCCGTTCCTTGGGTTTAACCCCAGTTATTTGGGCTTGACCCCAGTTCCGCCTGTAGCGCATGATGATCCTGGTATAGTTCAAGGCAGTGGGACCAGTACTCGCTTTAGGGGCTGATAATTCCATTGTACTGGCTATACCTAGGATCCTACGTATAATGGTAGACGTACCATACATCCGTTCCTAAGGTTTCTAACGTTTTCACGTTAGCTAAGGTTTTGACATTTTCATGTCACTAAGTTTGGATAGTCGCCAGTTAGGGCCATACTCCAGTTTACATACGATCCTTGGGCTTGTCCCTAGTTATCCTTGGGCTTGTCCCCAGTTATCCTTGGGCTTGTCCCCAGTTGCTAACTCTTATCTTATATTGGCTTAGTCCCAAGTTATGCTCTATTTCAGGTCCTTGAAGATAAGCAACTAGGGATCCTTGATCCTTACTTCTCTCTAAGGTTTATCTTATAGTTATCCTGATTATGGTTAGGATCCTAACTTGGATCCTCAGGTATGATCCTTAACTATTTTTAATTCTATTCATTGTTTATTTGAATAACCCTTAAAATTTGACAACTAAACTTGTGATCCTTAATATATATTACTTTTTGGGATTTTTCGACTATAGGATATTTGATCATGGATCATATCCTAAATATTTTCAATCTGACTTATTCAAAATTGCTTATTCAATAAGTGTACATCAAAACAATTGGGAATTAAAAAGACAAAAAGGATAACAATACAAGATAAGCGACAAAAGATTAAGGTTTTATTTATTAACAAAAGATTAACCCTTAAAAGGTTGTCAAAATTACCTACCCCGAGCATCTACCAGCAATACGTGGCCCGTCCGCTGGGGTAGGTAAAGGGTGTCCATGATAATAGGTTCAAAGTAGTGCAGGAATATAAAGGCGACAGGATCACAATGGCTTCATCCCCCAAACAGAGGATCCCTCCACCATTTGCAATCCTGCCTATTGTCTGAAGGATCCTAGATCCTTAATCCTAAAAACTATTGTTCAGTACAAACCATCAAATTGTTCAGCAAAACAACCATCAAACTAAAAAAATTGGGCTCCGGCTATGTCTAGAAATTTCCATCATCGCCCAATCATGCAGCCTAAACCTTCCCTGCATCACCACCTCCGGCTCCACTTGCTTCACCACCTTCACCCTTGCCTCCAGCCTCGATCGTCAGGATCTCTTCAGCCTCCTCTTCATCATCCAGTTCAGCCAGCCTTGCCTTCCAGCCTTCCACATCCCAGGTGCTCTTGTCAAAGGCAGGATCCTGAGCTTCCAAGGCCATTTGCAGCTTGGTCTTGTACGTTGCTATGGCGGCAGAGACTTTGGCGTCTTCGGTGATATCATGCTTCTCGTAGTCAGCATTAACCAGCACCTTGACCGTCTCCTGTTTGGCATCTTGGAGTTCCTTCTGAAGATCAGCAATTTTGAGGTCCTTTAGCAATGCAACCTGCTGGAGGTCGGCAATCTTCCTATCCTGATCCTCAACGTGGCCAACATAGTCCTCAATCTCAGCGAATTTCTGCAAAGGGGATAAAAGATAAGGTCAGGGCCAAGTGATCCTCAAATCAGCGAGATATGTCAGCAGGATATACGAGCAGAGACAGTGATCCTTACATTGTTGAAGTACTCGAGGAATTGGTGGCGGATCAGAGGCAGACCCTGCAGATCCTCAGCCTCGGAGGCCTTTCTCTTCTTGACTCCCTTTCCTTTGAGGGGTGCCTTGGGGACTGAAGCTGTCGGGCTGGTAGGAGCCATTCTTTTGGAGGATCTGACGATGGTGAGATCGGTGACACTGAACTTCGAAGCAGACTTGGTGGATTTTCCAGCACCTACACAACCAAAACAAGATAAGTATCTTTACTTCACTTATATTTCACTATTTATTTAAATTTTTAAACAAAGATAGTTACTTGACATCGTAACAGAGCCTGAGGATACCTCTTGAGAATCCTGGGTGGTTGTCTTGAAAGATCTTGTTTCAGGATCGAGTCTCTTGAAAGCGGCGAGTCTCTCTTTGGCAGCAGGAGACAGTCTGAGGTGTGAGACGGTGATAGCTGCATAACAAGAAAGCAAAAGTATATAAGTGATCCTTATATCAAAAGAAAGTTCTCTGGTGATCCTTCTCAGGATCTTCCATCCTACCATGGGTAGCCCATTTCCTGGGTAGATCCTTCCCATCAGAGATAGAATCTCTCTTGACGAAAAAGAAACGCTGCTTCCAGTTAGTATCATTCTTGGTAGCTTTGAAGATCGGGTGTTCCTCACCAGGTTTACGTTTGAACAAATAACGATGAGAACCAAAGGTAGTAAGATCATACATCTCTCCCAGCTCTGACATTCCTAGGTCTATCCCTTCCTGCTCGATGATCCTTTCAAGGGTATACAAAACCCTCCAAATCATCGGCATGGCTTGGATATAAGAGATGCCGGTTAGGGAAAAGAAAGATTGGGTGAAGGCTGGAAAAGGATATGTATAGCCTATGGTGAACGGAGTGACAGGAAAAGCAACCCAATTGTCGGAAATATGATCACTCAGGGCATTGGGATCAAAAGATTTAAACACGGTGTTCGCCGGGAAACAGTGGTGGATCCTATCAATCTGTGGATCGGTGAAACAGCAGCGTTCTTTTATGGAATCTTCGATGATCCCCTGGCTCTTCAGTGGGCTGTTTTTCGGGTGATCCTTAGCTGGGGAGTTCCGGAGCAACATTTTTGACAGAATGATGGAAAGAGATGGAAAACAGAGCAAAAGAAGGAAGAAGATGAAGGGAGAATACCTGTTTATCTTTGGAAGCAGTTATAAAGGGAGTATCTCTGAAATTTAAATGCAAACGATCCTATCTATATCTCCTATTTATAATCATGATTGTGCAGGGTTGTCACTTCTGTGACGTCATAGTTGCAACGGATAGTTCTACATCAACGGCTATATTTACGATAGTTAGTTGCGGATAAGATCAAGAAAATATAATTCGTTCATTTTACATATTACTCCTTATATTTTGGGGGCAATTGTTAGGGGAGGATTTTCTAACAATTAGTGATCCTTACTTGTTATCCTAATAAATGATCCTTACTTCTGTGACAGACAGTGATCCTCAGAAGAGCTTCAGGATCAGGATCATGGATCACCTTAAGGATCCTCATACTAACGATTGTTTGTTTGTATCTCATATTATTTTGCAGAGTAACAAGCTTGACTTGGTCTTGGCAACGTTACTATGGAATATTCCACGGGTATTTCGCACACGTTTGACTGGAAATGGACGTTGTGGAGAACGTGGGAGCATGGCACAAAAGTCGGATAGTTTGTTAGCATAGTTAACTTCTATTTTTAAAAGGGGTGACGAGCTAGTAATTAGAACACTTAGCCATTTTCAGCTACACACACTCTCGTACAATTGCACTCTTGAAGCTTTCGACAAATACTTAATAGTTTTCACTCACTTTTACACATTCCACCATAGTGATCCTTGTACCTAGCTCGTTACTATCCGAAGTTGTAAACATTTACTGATTTATTTGAGCTTGGTGATCGGTAGTTTCCATCACCCGGGGTTTTTTGTGCCGGAGATCAACTCTTGATCAAGGGCTTTTTCCCCGTATAAACCTTGTGTCACTTGTTATTTATTTTTCATAGTGATCCTTATTGCTACAAAGTAATTCAAGCATCAAACCCCGTAACAGAGAGTTTGGTTGCATTATCCTCATCAGATTTTTTGACCAAAACACTTTTCAGTCCACTCAAATTTCTTGTTCTTTCTCAAGATGTCATAGAATTCCTTGCATTTTTCTGATGACTTGGATATGAACCTGTTCAAGGCTGCGATCCTCCCTGTCAATCTTTGTACATCCTTTGCATTATCAGGAGATTTTATGTTCACAATTGCCTTGATTTGCTCTGGACTGGCCTCAATGCCTCTTTTTGTTACCATATAGCCTAGAAATTTTCCTTCTTTAACACCAAAGTGACACTTTGAAGGATTCAATTTCATGTTAAATTTATCAAGGATATCGAATGCTTCCTCCAGGTCTCTAAGGTGATCCTCAGCTTTCTTGGATTTAACCACCATATCATCTATATAGACTTCCATAGTGTGTCCTATTTGTTTTCTTAAACATCATATTGACTAGCCTTTGATAAGTAGCACCTGCATTCCTTAGTCCAAATGGCATAGCAACATACCAATAGATACCAGTTGGGGTCATAAAGGCTGTATCCTCTTGGTCAGATGGTTCCATCTGAATTTGTTGAAATCCAGATGAAGCATCCATAAAAGTCAACAACTCATGACCCGCGGTAGCATCCACCATGGAGTCAATGTGGGGTAAAGGGAAAGGATCCTTGGGACATGCCTTGTTTAAATCAGTAAAATCGACACATACCCTCCACTTTCCATTTTTCTTTTGAACAACAACCACATTGGCTAACCACCTTGGATACTTAACCTCTCTAATCATACCTGCTCGAAGAAGCTTGTCTACCTCCTCCCGGATAATGGCATTCCTCTCAGGTGCAAACTTTCTTCTCTTTTGATGTATGGGTTTAAATGACCTGTCAATACCAAGCTTGTGAGTAATAATATCTTTAGAGATACCTGTCATATCTTCGTGCTTCCAGGCAAAGGTAGTTTTTCTCCTCTTAAGGAAGGATACCAAATCCTGTTCAATGTTGCTGAGGATCCCTGATCCTATGAAAATTTTGGATTCAGGATCATGAGGATCCATAAGGATATCTTTCACATCCTGTTCTCTTGCCTCCAAGACGTCTCTTGGAGGATACTTTAGTTGCTATTGCTCCCTTGGTCTTGAGGCTGGCTTCATTGATGAGGTATAACAATTCTTTGCTTCTTGTTGGTCACTCTCAATCTTTATCACTCTCCAAGGACTAGGAAGCTTTACACATTGATGATATGTAGATGGAACTGCCTTCATGTCATGTATTCATGGCCTGCCAAGGATAACATTACAACAGGATAAGCAATCTATAACACATAACTTTTGATAAGAATGAAGTCCTTCTATGTAGATGGGAAGTTTAATGTCCCCCAATGTATTCTTGGTTTCTCCACTGAATCCCACAAGAACTGAGGATCTTGGGACAATATCCGATTCAGGGATGTTCATTTTCTTGAGGACATCAAGCTGAATGATGTTTACTGAGCTTCCTCCATCTATCAAGATCCTGCGGACAAAATGGTTAGATATAAACAAGGTAATAACAAGACCATCATGATGAGGATCCTGGACATCAACACGATCATCCTCATCAAATGTTATATCTTTTTCCTGTGTTACAGTAGAGGTTCGGATGGGTCTATCCCCATTATCCATCTTGGTTTCCTTGGCATGTCTCTTGGCTGCTGAAAAGGAAGTACCACAAATGTCTGATCCACCGGATATGAAGTTTATAACTTGTGCATCTGCCGGAGGAGCAGGAGCTCTTTCTGGAACCTTTTCAGGATCCTGGATCCTCGACTTTTTTCTTCCCAAAAGCTCCTTCAAGTGCCCCTTGCTTAACAAGTAACCAATTTCTTTTCTAAGTGCAATACATTCTTCGGTGAGATGTCCGAAATCCTCATGATATGCACACCATTTGGACTTGTCTTTTGTTGCGGTTGGTTTATCACTTTTCCTTGGCCATCTTGCTTTCTCACCTAGATTCTGCATTGCAAGAATTAGTTCATTGTTATCAACAGAAAAACAGTATTCAGAAATGGGAGGATAATCCTCATCATCCTCTTCCTGTTCTACTGCATGCACGCTTTGGTTGTCAGTCTTGTTGTAAGACTTGGACATGTTGTTCCTGAAGTAGGATCCTTGTTTTTCCTGTTTCGAGGATCCTGCCAGTCTTTCCTGGATCCTTTTATCATCCTCTAATCAGATGAATCTAAGGGCCCTGGTTCTCACTTCATCAAGATTCCTGCATGGGGTCATCACAAGATCATCATAGAACAATGAATCCCTAAGCAAACCCATTTTGAAGGCTTCTACAGCCGTAGCAATATCCAAATTAGGAATATCTAAGGATTCTTTACTAAACTTAGTGATATAATCTCTAAGTGATTCATTTTGACCTTGTGTTACCCTATATAGATCACTAGTTAATCGTTCAAATTTTCTACTACATGAGAATTGACTATTAAACAGGTTAACTAGATTAGCAAATGAAGTAATAGAGTAAGGGGGAAGACTTAGCAGCCATTTAAGAGCTGATCCTGTTAATGTGGATT
>JARYGA010057576.1:0-88801 GCA_030545235.1 Helianthus tuberosus
TGCCTAGACAGAAAACTCAGAATACAGGCACCTACCCTTCCAGATTGCACGAGTTCGTTATTAGAGCCCAAGACTTTGACGAGAGTAAAAACCAGAGGAGGTTTTGAAAAAAAAAATTAAATCACCTGAGGATAGATGATGAATAAGTGTATATCCTAATAGTTTAATGAGGGAAATCCGTGGTGACGAGGCTTTGGTTTCAAAGAATAAGGATAGTGATAAGGACAAGGATGCGGACAAAGTATCTAGTGGATAGGTGTCCTAGGTAAGTTATAGTCTAGGTCAAAGCATTGCTAATAACCTAATTCCCTATAACCATGGCTCTGATACCAACCTGTGACACCCTGACCGGAGGCAGAAACGTCGAGGGCATCACGAAACTTGGTAGAATGCATATAAGCACATGGTGATTAAATTAAAGTTGAAATATAATTAAGTTGATTCATAGGATTGCATTCACAAAAGTCCTTGTTTTTATTTAAGCTAAGGCACTTGTCTTGAGCAATCCTATATGGTCCTTGCAAAAGCTAACTTCAAACATTTTCACCTAAAACATATGTTAAAAATAATTTGGGTCAACAAACGGTTGAGTGAATTCGTAGGTTTTGGTTAGTTTGGTAATAAATAAATAATGTGATAATAAAATAAAATGTTTAACAATGTGGCATTTGATATATCTTAGCAAAATGAGTAATACAAGTATGCTAGGTGGAACATTCAAACCTTGTAGACGTAAACACGGATCTATCATCCAAACTTCCGCATTGCAAAATGTGAACAACAACAACAACAAAGGGTATGAACTGGAAGTTAGGATGGGGCGTCACACCTATAGCGCTATAATATTACCGCTGGGTTTGTACGGAGTTAATGAATGTAGGTGTAAGCAACAGGTATCAAGCAATTGCAAGAAACAATCAAGATAGCCACAAAATGCAAATTGGTTTGTATCACATTATTTCATATGTTTCATCCCAAAAATATTGTAAAAGAAAATGGGAACTATGAACTCACCTTGATTTCGGGTAAGTCCAAACAAGTATGCAAAGTGTGAGAGTTTTGGCGGGAACAACGTTTTTCCACGTTACTCTAATGGTTTGAACATGCACAAAATATTGCAATTGGTATCAACAAATATTGTTAATTGTAAACTGGAAACTAAGTCCATGGTGTTTGGTATGGTTTGACAAAAACGGTAATTATGGGTTTGAACAACTTAATTGAGGAACTCGGTAAATAAGTAGGATTCAAAGGGATTATTTATGAGAAATATATTTTCTTAAAATAATCAACTATATATATATATATATATATATATATATATATAATGTTAAAGTGAAATACATGATAATTATCTAACAATTATCTAAATAATTAATTTAAATCAGAATAATTAAAAATGATATTTTTAATTATGAACCTGGAATATCACTGATTTAAGATAATTATTTTGGCCCTTGAAATCATTTTATATAAATAAAATGAATTAAAATAGTTATGATATCAATAAATAAGTTTATATAAGTTTAATTATCTAAATAATTAACTTTAATAAAAATTTAGGCTCTAAATTTATATAAACTCAGTAACATGTATATTTTGTCATAAAAATAATTTCGGACAAAAATTATATAGTTATATAATTTAAATATATTAAATTAAACTATACTTTTAAGTGTAAATACTGATTTATTTATATAAATATCAAAATTATATAAAATATCAGTAAGAATATTATTTTTGTAAAGTTTATCACTTAAAATTATTATCATAAAAATTTCAGATTTTATTTCTATAAATTTGATTTATTATGAATTAAGTATGCATTATGAAATTAAGTGATATAACTGATTTATATCATATAAAATATAAATATATAAAAAAAATGTGAAAGTAATATTTTTAGAAAGATCAGTAATTAAGATAATTATACTGAAATTTTTAGATTTTAAATAATTAAAATCGATTTATTATGAATTAAAGAATAAAAACTGTTTTTTTAATATAAAAATCAGTCATCTTCTTCCCCAAATCGGTCAACAGAAAGTCAACCGATCACGATTTTTGATCAAAACATGTTTACATTCAAATTAACTTTGAGGGACCGCTGTATAAGCATAAACAAATAGGTTGATCGAATAAAAACAAACCGGTATCGACAGAAGTAGTGGTTCGACTAAGTTCCGGCGAGCTCCGATTCCGGCGAGTTGCAGAGATCAACAGACGGGGTATTTCGATGTGTTTGTGAACAGTGAAGGGTGCAGGAGATGCGTAGAGGCCTGAGGGACTTATATAGCCGATATATTCGACACATAACGTCAAAAATCAGTGGAATCGATCCACTATGAATTTTATATAAAAATTCCAGTTTATGGTGGTAAGGCACGAAGGTATGTCGGATTAAAACAACAATGAATTGGTTTCGATGAAAGGATTCCGTGTGCAGGGAGCATTGGACAGAGAAGTCCACTAAAACGGAAATGGCCAAAAACCGGCGATGGTGGAAAGGGCGGTGGTTGCAGGTTTTGAATATAATGTTATTTAATATCTAATATGTATATATATATCATACAGGTCCATAGAATAAACGGATGAGGCTTATAGCCGACCGGTCACAACGTCGTTTATTATGCGAAAGGTCCCGAGTTCGATCCCCCCCCCCACGTGACCGGTTTAAAACATTTTTTTTGGTTTTAATGTTTTTTTTTTACAATTTAGTCCCTGAGGTTCTGAAATATGCACAGATAGTCCCTGAAACAGTTTGTTAAGTAAACTAACTCGGTTAGTTTTTAAATAAGAAAACCCTTATAATATTTAACCCGGTTAGGACTATTTAGTTAAAATAGTTTTTAAATGACCATTTTGGTCCCTGAAACATAGTTTAAGAAAATGACTAAATGGTCCCTTGACTTTATTTCAAAAATATATATATTTATTTTATTTATAAAATAAGTTTCAAAAATATCATAAAGGTCCCTAAACTTATAGTTTTCAAAAATTTCATTTTTAACCCGAAACTAATAAGGTTTTAAAAATGACGTTTTAGTCCCCGGACTTTTGTACTTTCTAAAAATGACGGTTTTAGTCCTCAGACTTAAAATTAAAGCTTTTCGACAAGTTTTAAGGAATGACGAAAAGGTCCCTTAACTTATACTTTCACATAATGACGTATTAGGTCCTTGTAATTAATGTAGCCTTTTTTATAAGTATGAAACTCAATCAAATTTACAAACATTCACGTGTTTGGGCCGGTAAATCATGTAAAAGCATAGAACTAAGCATGTATCAAACAAATTGCTCTATATTAAATGATGAGTGTTACAATACCACAAACAAATACACGTATGAAAACCAAGATGGTTACAGTATCCCCTTCTTTTGAGAATTTCGTCCCGAAAATGGCTTAGGAGACTCTTTAGGAAAAAGATGCGGATACTTGGTCTTCATATCTTTCTCACGTTCCCAAGTGAACTCTGGGCCATGTTTGGATTCCCAACATACTTTAACGATCGGTATACGGCTTCGCCTGAGCTTTTTCACTTCACGATCCATGATTTCAACTGGTTTCTCGACAAAGTGCAGGGAATCATTGATGCGAATGTCGTCGAGTGGTACGTGGAGGTTTTCATCGGCAAGACACTTCTTGAGATTGGAGACATGAAAAGTGGGATGAATGTTGCTGAGTTTGGGAGGCAACTCAAGTTTGTAAGCGACTCTGCCAATCCGCTCGATGATTTTAAAAGGACCAACATAACGAGGAGCTAGTTTACCTTTCTTCCCATAGCGTATAATACCCTTCCAAGGAGAAACCTTAAGAAGAACCATATCGCCGACTTGGAATTCCTGGGGTTTGCGTCCTTTATCAGCATAACTCTTCTGACAACTCCTAGCTACAGTGAGGTTGTCGAGGATTTTTAAGATCTTGTCTGTCGTTTCCTGAATTAATACGGGACCAGTGATTTGAGCTCCACCAATCTCGTTCCAACAGATAGGAGAATGACACTTGCGACCATAGAGTGCTTCATAAGGCGCCATTTTGATACTAGAGTGGTAACTTTTGTTATAAGAGAATTTGATTAAAGGCATACGAGAATCCCAATTACCACCAAAGTCTATGACACAGGCTCGTAGCATATCCTCAAGTGTTTGGATGGTTCGTTCAGACTGACCGTCGGTCTGAGGATGATAAGCGGTGCTAAGATTGAGTTGAGTACCCAAAGCAGACTGTAAAGTCCTCCAAAAGCGCGAAGTGAAATGATTGTCACGATCGGAAATGATGTTCAATGGCACACCATGACGAGCAACAATCTCATCAAGGTAAAGTTTGGAAATCTTGGCAACAGATTAATCCTCACGAATAGGCAAAAAGTGTGCGGACTTAGTCAATCGGTCAACAATCACCCAGATACTGTCGTGTCCTAGAGAAGTGCGTGGCAATTTGGTAATTAGATCCATGGTAATGTTCTCCCATTTCCATACAGGGATCTTGGGTTGTACCAATAAATAAGAAGGTCGTTGGTGTTCAGCTTTTACCTTCGAACATGTGAGGCACTTGGACACATAAAGAGCAATATCCTTCTTCATTCCTGGCCACCAATAAAGGTTCCGAAGATCCATGTACATTTTATCACCACCGGGATGAATAGAATATCGGCATTTGTGGGCTTCGTCCATCAAAAGAGTAAGAAGGTTGTTACGATTTGGAACCCACAAACGGTTCTTGAAGTGTCGCAAGCCATTATCTTTGATCTCGATGAGAAGATCAATTATGTGGGGTAGTTCGACAAGTAAATCACCACTGGACACCACATCTTGCTGTGCTTGAAGAATATGGGCTTGGACATCAGAATGGATTTGGATGCTATGGAGTTTGATGCGTTCCTTACGACTTAAGGCGTCAGCAACAACATTCGCTTTTCCAGGATGGTAGCGAATTTCACAATCATAGTCGTTTAGAAGTTCAACCCACCTGCGTTGACGCATATTCAAATTCTTCTGATCGAAGATGTGCTGGAGACTTTTGTGGTCAGTAAAGATCACACATTTCGTGCCATACATATAGTGTCTCCAGATTTTAAGAGCAAAAACCACAGCACCCAATTCGAGATCATGGGTAGTGTAGTTCTTTTCATGGATTTTCAGCTGACGTGAAGCGTAGGCTATAACCTTGCCCCGTTGCATAAGAACGCAGCCTAAGCCAAGATTAGAAGCATCGCAATATACTACAAAATCATCGTTGCCATCAGGAAGAGCTAGAATAGGAGCGTTGCAAAGCTTCTGCTTAAGAGTCTAAAAGGCTTCCTCTTGTTTAGGTCCCCACTCGAAAGGTTTTCCCTTTTGAGTTAAGGACGTGAGCGGAACAACAATCTTAGAAAAGTTGGCAATGAATCGACGATAATAACCAGCAAGACCAAGGAAAGAACGAATTTCAGTTGGGGTAGCAAGGACACTCCAATTTTTTACAGCTGCTATCTTTGCAGGATCCACATGAATCCCCTTGTCGTTAACGATGTGTCCCAAGAATTGAACTTCCTTGAGCTAAAATTCACATTTTGAGAATTTGGCATAAAGTTGTTCTCTTTTCAGGAGCTCTAAGATTAAACGAAGGTGTTCCTTATGATTGGCTTTGGTCTTAGAATAGAAAAGGATATCGTCAATGAAGACAACGACGAATTTATCCAAATACGGTTTGCAGACACGATTCATCCATGAAAACAGCAGGAGCATTTGTCAAACCAAAAGGCATGACTGTGAATTCATAATGACCATAGCGCGTGCGGAAAGTTGTTTTCGGAATATTTTCTTCAAGAACGCGTAACTGATGATAACCAGAGTGCAAGTCGATCTTCGAGAAGCAGGTAGCACCTTGTAACTGATCGAATAGATCATCAATGCGAGGCAAGGGGTAACAGTTTTTTATTGTGAGTTTGTTCAACTCACGATAATCAATGCACATGCGAAAAGAACCATCTTTCTTCTTGACAAATAAGACGGGGGCTCCCCACGGAAAGAAACTGGGATGGATGAAACCTTTATCCGAAAGCTCTTGAAGTTGGCTAGCGAGTTCTTGCATCTCAGAAGGTGCAAGACGATAAGGAGATTTGGCAATAGGATTAGCGCCAGGAACAAGATCAATACGGAATTCAACTTGACGTACAGGAGGCGAACCAGGCAGATCGTCAGGAAAAACTTCAGGAAAGTTCCGAATAACTGGAATATCTTGAAGGTTCTTGGTCTTCTCCTTCTTCTCTTCAACGTGGGCTAGAAACGCTACGTAATTCTTGCGTAAATATTTTTGAGCCTGTATGCAAGATATGTGGTTAAGACCCTTGATTGGTCTTTCCCCACAGACTTCTAGAACTTCCCCAGAAGGTAGAGACACACGAATGGATTTGTCATAGTATACAACTTCAGCATGATTAGGAGACAGCCAATCCATGCCTACGACAAATCGAAACATCCTAGCTTCATGGGAATAAGATTGATCGGAAAGACATGACCGAGTAGCTCGAGTTTACAATCAGCAATAACAGAATTCAACACAGAATGGGCTCCAAAAGCAACAATAACTTCAAACGGTTCAGCTAACTTCGTACACGGCATAGCAAGCAAAGGTTCAAATTCTAATGAAACAAAGCTCCTATTTGCACCAGGGTCAAATAAAACAGATGCATAATGGTTGTTTACTAGAAACGTACCGTTAACCACATCATTAGTGGCACGTGCTTCGTTAACGTTGATGTTAAACGCACGACCCTAAGCTGGTGGTGCGTTGGCGGGCTTGGGGCAATCCTTCTTGTAGTGATTCGGGTCCCCACAATTAAAACAAGTACCCCGAGGAAAACGAGGAGCGGCAGCCTGAGCGGGAGGAGGAGCAGCTTGATTAGGTGCAGGAGGAGAACGACAAGTGGCTGCTAAGTGACCTGATCTTCCACAACTTGTGCACTTCTGGCAAGGAAAACGGGCAGAGTGATGATAATTACAGTGGTTACATAGAGGTGCTTTACCATCATAGGGTCATTTTGTTGGCGGAGGAGGAGGAATCTGGTCAACAGGAGCAGGTGTAGTGATAGCGAAATTCTGAGCTGACTTTCGCTTCTTGGCGTTCCTCGAAGACTGAGCCCTAGCGTCAACTGCCTTGGTCGAACTAGACGAACCCTTTGATGACGTTTTATTATCACCCTTACGAGTCAAGACTCCCTCCTTGACAAGAGAATCAGTGAGAATAGCAAAAAGTTCGAACGCGTCACGAATTGTGGCTGGTTTGCTCCCAGTCACAATGTGTTTAATACAGCTGGGGAGTCCACCGATAAACTTCTCGATGGTGCGTTCCGGGGTTGTCAAGGAGTTGGGACAGAGAATACACAGCTCTTCAAAATGATCGATATATGCTCGGTTTTCCCCATCGTTCTGTTTCAGGTCATGAAATTCCTCTTCAAGCGCTCGCATTTCGTTGCGAGGACAGAACTCTTCCAGCATAAGGGCCCTCAATTCTTCCCATGTCAGGGCCATAGCATCTTCAGCACCTCGGTCCCTCATAATACCATTCCACCAGGTTAAAGCTCGTCTCTGAAAACAACTAGTTGCGAATTCTACCTTTCGGGCCTCGGTACACAGACTGTGTCGAAACGTGTTCTCAATACTCTCAAACCACTGTAGGAGAGCAGTGGCACCTTCAATTCCAGATTATTTGGCAGGGTGGCAGGAATTAAATTGCTTGAAAGTGCAGGGAGGATTGGGATTGTTGTTATGAGCAGCTTGGTTGACCTGGGCAAAGACATCAGGTAGTACCGCAGCAAACTGCTGAGCAATAAGGGCAGCCAACACAACATTTGGGTCATT
Source organism: Helianthus tuberosus (assembly GCA_030545235.1). Classification (NCBI taxonomy): domain Eukaryota; kingdom Viridiplantae; phylum Streptophyta; class Magnoliopsida; order Asterales; family Asteraceae; genus Helianthus; species Helianthus tuberosus. The sequence continues at coordinate 7,843 of JARYGA010057576.1, forward strand.
ATTCTGAGGCTCACGACGTGGTGGAATCTATAAGAAGGAAAGACATTAGATTAGAACGGAATACTTTTGAATAAAATCATTTAAAATCAATGAAGGCGAGAGAAAATACACAACAACAAGATGGACATCGTTTATTCGACGAATAAACAATATCAGTGACTACTCAAAGGAGTTGGGTTCTTATAACTTAATGAAGTCATGCTTTAGCCTATAAGTGGACACTCATCCCGAGAATTCCCAGGTAAGCACAACTGGTCTCGCGTCTAATGATATTTATACGAAGTGCTTGCCTAGACAGAAAACTCAGAATACGGGCACCCACCCTTCCAGATTGCACGAGTTCGTTATTAGAGCCCAAGACTTTGACGAGAGTAAAAACCAGAGGAGGTTTTGAAAAAAAAAATTAATCACCTGAGGATAGATGATGAATAAGTGTATATCCTAATAGTTTAATGAGGGAAATCCGTGGTGACGAGGCTTTGGTTTCAAAGAATAAGGATAGTGATAAGGACAAGGATGTTGGATAGGTGTCCTAGGTAAGTTATAGTCAAGGTCAAAGCATTGCTAATAACCTAATTCCCTATAACCATGGCTCTGATACCAACCTGTGACACCCTGACCGGAGGCGGAAACGTCGAGGGCATCACGAAACTTGGTAGAATGCATATAAGCACATGGTGATTAAATTAAAGTTAAAATATAATTAAGTTGATTGATAGGATTGCATTCACATCCAAACTAGTACAAAACAAATACAACACATTGTTCACAAAAGTCCTTGTTTTTATTTAAGCTAAGGCACTTGTCTTGAGCAATCCTATATGGTCCTTGCAAAAGCTAACTTCAAACATTTTCACCTGAAACATATGTTAAAAATAATTTGGGTCAACAAACGGTTGAGTGAATTCATAGGTTTTGGTTAGTTTGGTAATAAATAAATAATGTGATAATAAAATGAAATGTTTAACAATGTGGCATTTGATATATCTTAGCAAAATGAGTAATACAAGTATACTAGGTGGAACATTCAAACCTTGTAGACGTAAACACGGATCTATCATCCAAACTTCCGCATTGCAAAATGTGAACAACAACAACAACAACAAAGGGTCTGAACTGGAAGTTAGGATGGGGCGTCACACCTATAGCGCTATAATATTACCGCTGGGCATGTACGGAGTTAATGAATGTAGGTGTAAGCAACAAGTATCAAGCAATTGCAAGAAACAATCAAGATAGCCACAAAATGCAAATTGGTTTGTATCACATTATTTCCTATGTTTCATCCCAAAAATATTGTAAAAGAAAACGGGAACTATGAACTCACCTTGATTTCGGGTAAGTCCAAACAAGTATGCAAAGTGTGAGAGTTTTGGCGGGAACAAGGTTTTTCCACGTTACTCTAATGGTTTGAACATGCACAAAATATTGCAATTGGTATCAACAAATATTGTTAATTGTAAACTGGAAACTAAGTCCATGGTGTTTGGTATGGTTTGACAAAAACGATAATTATGGGTTTGAACAACTTAATTGGGGAACTCGGTAAATAAGTAGGATTCAAAGGGATTATTTATGAGAAATATATTTTCTTAAAATAATTAACTATATATATATAATTTTAAAGTGAAATACATGATAATTATCTAACAATTATCTAAATAATTAATTTAAATCAGAATAATTAAAAATGATATTTTTAATTATGAACCTGGAATATCACTGTTTTAAGATAATTATTTTGGCCCTTGAAATCATTTTATATAAATAAAATAAATTAAAATAGTTATGATATCAATAAATAAGTTTATATAAGTTTAATTATCTAAATAATTAACTTTATTAAAATTTAGGCTCTAAATTTATATCAACTCAGTAACATGTATATTCTGTCATAAAAATAATTTCGGACAAAAATTATATAGTTATATAATTTAAATAATTTCGGTCACAACGTCGTTTATTATGCGAAAGGTCCCGAGTTCGATCCCCCCCCCCCCCTTGTGACCGGTTTAAACCATTTTTTTTGGTTTTAATGTTGAAATATGCACAGATAGTTCCTGAAACAGTTAGTTAAGTAAACTAACTCGGATAGTTTTTAAATAAGAAAACCCTTATAATATTTAACCCGGTTAGGACTATTTAGTTAAAATAGTTTCTAAAATGACCATTTTGGTCCCTGAAACATAGTTTAAGAAAATGACTAAATGGTCCCTTGGCTTTATTTAAAAAATATATATATTTATTTTATTTATAAAATAAGTTTCAAAAATATCATAAAGGTCCCTAAACTTATAGTTTTCAAAAATTTCATTTTTAACCCGAAACTTATAAGGTTTCAAAAATGACGTTTTAGTCCCCGAACTTTTGTACTTTCTAAAAATGACGGTTTTAGTCCTCGAACTTAAAATCAAAGTTTTTGGACAAGTTTTAAGGAATGACAAAAAGGTCCCTTAACTTATACTTTCACATAATGACGTATTAGGTCCTTGTAATTAATGTAGCCTTGTTTATAAGTACGAAACTCAATTAAATTTGCAAACATTCACGTGTTTGGGGCAAATCATGTAAAAGCATAGAACTAAGCATGTATCAAACAAATTGCTCTATATTAAATCATGAGTGTTACAATACCACAAACAAATACACGTATGAAAACCAAGATGGTTACAGTCAGATGCTTAAGCGTACCCCAATTCCCTTAAACACCAAGCTTGTTGTAGAACTAGCCAACGGTAAAAGTCTTGAGGCCACACACATAGTTAAGGGTTGTAATCTCGCTTTAGCTGGTCAGACCATCTCTGTCGACCTTATCCACATCGTTCTTGGTAGTTTCGATATCGTCATTGGGATGGATTGGTTATCCCATCATCGAGCGGAAATACTCTGCAAGGAGAAAATTTTCCGCATCCCTCGAGCAAGCAGTGAACCTCTCATCATTTGTGGCGACAAGAGTGGTGCTGTTGTGGGCATCATCTCTTTCTTTAAGGCCTAGAAGTGTTTGCGAAAGGGCCACACTGCTATTCTAGCTCTCGTTACTGACACCTCAACGAAGGAAAAGAGGATAGAAGACATCTCGATCGTAAGCAACTTTCCTGAGGTATTCCCTGAGGAATTACCTGGACTTCCGCCTCATCGTCAGGTCGAGTTCCAAATCGAGCTAGCCCCTGGAGCGGCGCCTATAGCTCGTGCACCTTATCGCTTAGCCCCATCAGAACTAGAAGAACTGTCTGCACAACTGCAAGAGCTTTTGGACAAGGGTTTCATTTGTCCTAGCTCTTCGCCCTGTGGAGCACCAGTCTTGTTTGTGAAGAAGAAAGACGATACTTTTCGTATGTGCATAGACTATCACGAACTCAACAAGGTGAGCGTGAAGAATCGTTATCCTCTTCCTCGTATTGATGATCTGTTCGACCAGTTGCAAGGGTCGAGCTTCTACTCTAAGATTGACCTGAGATCGGGCTATCATCAGCTGAGAGTCCGGGACGAGGACATCTCTAAGACAGCATTCAGGACACGTTACGGACACTACGAGTTCCTTGTCATGCCTTTTGGGTTGACAAATGCACCTGCGGTCTTCATGGATCTGATGAACCGAGTGTGCAAACCTTACTTGGATAAGTTTGTTATTGTATTCGTCGACGACATCCTGATCTACTCCAAGAGTCAGGAGGAACACGAGTGTCATCTGCGACTCATTTTGGAACTTCTTCGAGCAGAACAACTCTATGCAAAACTTTCAAAATGTGACTTCTGGCTTCGTGAAGTCCATTTCCTAGGCCATGTGGTTAATGAGGATGGGATTCACGTTGATCCATCCAAGGTTGACACAATCAAGAATTGGCGTGCACCTTGAACACCAACAGAAATCTGTCAATTCTTGGGTTTGACGGGTTACTACAGAAGGTTTATCAAATATTTCTTGAAGATTACGCAGCCTCTTACCGTTCTTACTCACAAGGGTGTCACCTACCGTTGGGGTAATGCTCAGGAATCCGTGTTTCAGCAGCTGAAGTCGAAGCTTTGTAGTGCACCTATTCACTCGTTGCTAGAGGGCACAGATGATTTTGTGGTTTATTATGACGCGTCAATCCAGGGACTTGGTTGTGTATTGATGCAACATGAGAGAGTTATTGCTTACGCATCACGCCAACTCAAAGCTCACGAAAAGAACTACACTACTCACAACTTGGAGTTGGGAGCAGTGGTGTTTGCGCTTAAGATATGGAGACATTACTTGTACGGTACCAAGTGCACCATTTACACCGATCACAAGAAACTTCAGCATATCTTCGATCAGAAGGAGTTGAACATGCGGCAACATCGATGGGTCGAACTCCTTAATGACTACGAATGCGCAATCAAGTACCATCAAGGCAAAGCCAATGTCGTGGCTGACGCCCTCAGTCGAAAGGAAACCAAACCTAAGCGTGTACATGCGTTACAGCTTACTATCCACTCTAGTCTTCCTGTCCAAATTCATGATGCTCAGGTCGAAGCATTGAAAGAAGATAACATCAAGGCTGAGTCCCTGCGAGGACTGGAGAAACGGTTGGAACTAAAGGAAGACAGTGCTTACTACTTAGCGGGGCGCATCTGGGTTCCATTTTATGGTAATCTACGTGAGCTTGTGATTGATGAAGCACACAAGTCTCGTTACTCGGTACATCCTGGCTCTGATAAGATGTACCACGACCTCAAAACTACGTACTGGTGGCCCCACATGAAAGCTAACATAGCGACCTATGTTAGTAAATGTTTGACCTGTGCTAGGGTCAAGGTTGAATACCAGAAGCCATCAGGCTTACTTCAACAACCAGAGATCCCGACATGGAAATGGGAGCAAATTTCCATGGACTTCATTACTGGCTTACCTAGATCTCAGCGAGGAAACGATACCATTTGGGTGATAGTGGATCGACTGACAAAGTCTGCACACTTCCTGGCTATCAAGGAAACAGATAAGTTCTCTACTATATCAGACATCTACCTGAAGGAAGTAGTTTCAAGGCACGGGGTGCCAACTTCCATCATTTCTGATCGTGATCCACGCTTTACATCTAATTTGTGGCAGGCGATGCACAAATCCTTTGGCTCACGTCTAGACATGAGCACAGCATATCATCCACAGACGGATGTATAACAACCCTCCTAAATATTTTTCGACACCCTAATATATTTTAAAATATTCCTATATTTCTCAAAATATACCCCGTATGTGAAAACCGAGCCCGAAGACCTTTATTTTTATAAAAATTAATTAAAAACAAAATTCTATGGGCGCTCGCGGCCGCGTAGCCTTTGGCTACTGCTTACGCGGGCCGCGACAACTACGAGATCAGGCGACAGCCGGTGCTGCCACGTGTCATCATCGTGGCGGAGCTAGTGTGATGACTGGGCCAGGCTAGGGCCTACCCAGTCTACTACGCGGGTCGCGTAGCCCTTGGTCTCATCTTACGCGGGCCGCGAGAAAACCAAAATCAGACACTATAAATAGCAGGCATCGGGCTTTCAGTCAATTCGTTCATCTCTCGACTTTCTCTCTCAAAATTCTTAATAGTAGGCATAATCTCGGGTATAATACCCCCTAATTAACGAAATTCTGCTCCGTTGTAAGTATTATAACTCCGGTTACGTATTAGATACTGATGCGTGTGAAGTGTTATATATATTAGGTGTATATTTTAAGCCCTTTAACACTTTTTAGCCAAGTTTTAAATTTATAAAACACGATATTTACTAACACTAAACACACATATGGGCAAGTGCACCCATCGTGAGCGTAGTATAGTGTTGGTAAGATACCGAGGTCGTCCAATGACACAAGAGCTTTTAGTACCGGTTTATCCTCAATGTCTAATCAAATCAAAAAGTTTAGAAAAATGCTTTAAACTAAGAAAATAAAAACTAACTAAAATGCTGAAAAAATAAAAATAAAAATCAAAACAGATAGACAAGATGAATCACTTGGTTCCGACTCGTGTATAGTGTAACCTTTGATTATTTCCACACTTTTGCACTTATTTAAGAGATTATCTTAGTTATTGTAGTAGGCCCCTCTTTTGGAGGTGACGTTACCCTCAACCCAGAAGTTTGAGTCAGCAAGGATACAATCCTAAAGGGTCGAATTATTGAAAGATAATTAATTAAGTTATTAATGCAAATTATGGTAGGCCCCTCTTTTGAAGGTGACGTTAGCCTCGACTAAGTAGTCTGAGTCAGCAGGGATACAGTCCTAAATAGCCGGGTTATAGTTATAGTATTAATAGTAGTTAACTTATGAGGGGATCAAAAAGTTTGGACCCCCGCCATCCAATACCGTTAAGTATTGAAGGAGGTCCTACTAAATTTGACCCAGGTCCCTTGCAGGATCTCTAAACACTGAACAACGGCAAGACTCTTACCAAACCGTTCCCTTAACCCCCAACCCGGTAGCCAACATACCTCCATATAGACCGTGGAGATATGAATGGTGAAAATCTTTTATTTTATATAGACAGTAAAATAATGCCAAGACACCACGGACAAACGATAACGAAGAATCACCTTTAACATAAGAAACTAGTTATTAAAGTCATTAATACATAACCAATTAAAAAGTGCGAAAAGATTAAAAATAAAAAGTATTACACTAGACACTTGTCTTCATCAAGTGATGTAAGAGACTTAGGAAAACATGGCCTTGATTGTTAAGAACTCTTACGATCAATCTTGGATCCCGAGACGACTCACACACTCTATGATGGACAATGGATGATGGTGGTGGATGATGGTGTTATGGTGGTGGTGGGTGGTGGGTGAAGTGTGAGAGAGGTGGTGTGCCAAGGGATGGTTTGAGCTTGAGCCAAGCACTCCTATTTATAGGCTGAACAGAAGCTCGGGCATGGCCCCGTGTCCAGTGGGCACGGCCCCGTGTCCACATCCTTCTCTTTCTTCATTTAATGCAGCTTGTCTTATTAGTTGACCACGCCCCCGTGTCCGCTGAGCACGACCCCGTGTGCAGAAGAATCTTTGTACTATGAAGATTTACCTGGATTGTGCGAATCTTATAGTTGACCACGGGCCCGTGTCTACTGAGCACGGCCCCGTGCTGGGCAATAGAAGCTTCTACCACTTTGTCTTTTCTGCTGACACTTGGGCACGCCCCCGTGCTGGCTGAGCACGGGGCGTGTTCAGTCTTCTGTCTTCTTGTTTTGCTTGGGAAGATGCTGTCGTGGGGTCGGGCATGTCACGTTTGTTCCTTTTCTTGTATTTATGTTAGATTTTGCTGTCTTTTTGCTTCTTTTGTTAATTTAGGCTCATTTAATCCTGAAAATACAAAAGGAAGACAAAAGCACACTTTTTCCAACATTAGTACTAAAAAGGGTTAGTTTTATGCCACAATTGATGTAATTTATATGTTGCATTTTGCACACATCAAATACCCCCACACTTGAATCTTTGCTTGTCCTCAAGCAAAACTCTTTATAATGTGGCTTTACACACCCAAATGGAATAGGTAGAAGAGAACGTTTTTGGGCTTGTCATAGAGTGTCGGGATTTCCAAGATTCTTTATTAAGTTTTATTTTTATTTATTTACAATCCTATTCGTCATAATTTATTTAAAACTTTTCATAAGACAAATTACTTATTAGGGCATAACATGCCTCTTTAAAATTTTCTTTATATACAAGTTCACATACCTCACGGGGAATCACTCAACACTCGGCCGAAGATGTTTTTTTTTAGTGAATCACTCGAGAGCGGCATGGAACTTACTCCTACCATAGGCTTGCCAAGCAATCAATCCTCCTCCTTTTTAACTATATACCTTTGTAAATATCAAGAGGACTTTTTGGGTGAAGGGTTAGGCTTGGGCTAAAGGTAGGTGGTTGGGTTAGTGGTTAGTAGAAAAGGGCGAAAAAGCGTAAAAAAGCATCGGTTTTCGTAAGACTTTCTATTTTTCAACTTTTTATTTTTGATGAAGCCTTGGCTAGACCCAAAGCCTGGTCATATGTCACTCAAGTGGGATGTTTCGCATCCCATGTTACACCGTCGGAGAGTGTCATCCAAGCTTGAGTCTATGACCTTCATGTAGTCGACCGGGTCTTCGTCTTCTACTCTCTTTCCCACTCCAAACTTCACTTCCTTGTCCCCAAACTTCATTGTTAGTGTTCTGTCATTCATATCAACCACTGCTTGGGCGGTGGCTAGAAATGGCCTCCCGAGGATGAGAGGAACCTCAACGTCTTCCTCCATGTCTAGGATGACAAAGTCGGTCGGGAAAACGAAATTGTCAACTTTGACCAATAGATTTTCAGCGACACCTTGTGGAAATTTGACGGATCTATCGGCGAGTTGTATGCTCATCTTTGTAGGGCTCGTTGTTCCTAGACCGAGTCGTTTGAACATTGATGTGGGCATGAGGTTAATGCTAGCCCCAAGATCGGCTAATGCATTTCGAACGGGGGATTCCCCAATCGAGCAAGGAATCGTGAAGCTTCCGGGATCAATTTTCTTTTGTGGGAGTTTGTTGAGTACTAAGGCGCAGCATTCTTCGCCTAAGTTAACTAATTGCAATGATTCAATTTTCCTTTTATGAGTGAGGAAGTCCCTCATAAATTTTGCATATTTAGGCATTTGGGTAAGGACTTCAATAAAAGGAATATTAACCTGCAATTGTTTTAGTAAACTTTCGAACTTTGCGAATTGCTCATCGGTCTTTTGACGATTTAACCTACCGGGGTATGGAATTGGAGAAGTCTTGGTGGGCTCTTGATTTGGTAAAGAAGCCTTTTCTGGTTGGGGTGCGGGTGGAGTCGTGGTTTGGCTGGGTTGGCTTCTTTCATCTGGCGGTAATGGAGCCTCCTTTGGACCCACGGTTCGATTTCTCAATGTGATGAGGTGTACTTGTGCTTTTGGGTTGGTTTCGGTATTGCTAGGTAACGCGCCTTGTGGTCTCTCGGAGAAATTTTGAGCTACTTGATTTAATTGTTTTTCAATATTTTGAATGCTAGCTTGTTGATTTCTAAAATTCGATTCCAACTGCTGAAATCGATCCGAGTTTTTCTTTTCGGTGTCGGAGATGAGGCGAGATACAGTATCTTCAAGCCTTTCTCGTCCACCTTGTTGTTTAGAAAAGTTTTGTGGTTGTTGAAAGTTAGTTCAATGGTTTTGTTGGTTACCACTATTGACGGGATCTCTCCAACCAAGGTTTGGGTGGTTACACCATCCTTGGTTGTAGGTACCCGTTGGAGGACCCGACGGCCTGGGTCTGTTATTAATGTAGTTTACCATTTCCGTTTGTTCATCTAATTCTTTCATATAACTCCAATTTTCACGTGGCCCACCACACCCTTCACAAGCCATAACCGAGACCGTTTTTGTCATTTCTAGTTTTTTTATTTTTGAAGAAAGGGCTTCGATTTGGGCTTGTAAAGAAGTGCTTTCATCAACCTTATGGGCGCCCGGGGCAATAGATTTATTGCCTCGGGGAGTGTGCTATTGAAAATTGGTTTGAGCAATTTCCTCAATTTGATTATATATTTCATTTGGGCGACGATTACCTAAGAGTCCCCCGGAGCTAGAATCAAGTGTTTGTCTTGTATGTGGCAACAACCCATTGTAGAAAGTGGATACTTGTTGCCATACCGCAAGACCATGGTGAGGGCACTTTTTAATAGCTCCTTGAACCTTTCCCGAGTTTCATATAAGGATTCCCCATCCTCTTGTGAATATGTATTAATTTCAGTCATTAATTTAGCCGTTTTAGCAGGAGGGAAATACTTATAAAGAAACTTTTGGGCTAGTTCATCCCAGGTGTTTACCGAGCCAACTGGGAGGGTGTTGAGCCAAGCCTTAGCTCGGTCTTTTAGTCAAAATGGAAACATCCGAAGGCGAATGGCGTCGTTTGATGCTCCATTGATCCTAAAGGTATCACATATTTCTAAGAAATTAGTAATATGTAGATGGGGATCCTCGTCCGCAAGCCCATGGAAGGTTGCGGAGTTTTGGAGCATTTGTATCAAATGCGGCCGAAGTTCGAAGTTATTGGCCTCGACATTTGTTGCATTGATAGCGGCGCCCAGATTACCTACAGTGGGTCGTTGGTAATCCATGAGGGTACGTTGGTCCGCCATTGGAAGTGGGTCCCCCGAAGATGAGATCCCAGAGCAAATGCCAGTGACAACACAAATGTCACCACAAACCACTCTTGCTACTTACTCACAGCAGTTGGTAGAAAGATCTCCACCTTTGCCTCATACTCCTCCTGCATCCTCACAAAAGGATCAGGTTGTAAGCACAGGGACCCCACAATATGAAGCTCTGGATTCAATCGGATCCATCTTCCTCAGTCCTGATCCCAAGGACATGTCTCTTTCAACTCCCATACCCTCACCAACCATACTACCACAATCCATGCTACCTTTGTTGCATGCAGTTGATATAGCTCAGACAAAAACCAGTTCCTCTCTATCACCTGGTACTGAGAGTATACTCCCACAGGTGACTGGGTCTGAAGCTACTATTCCTGCTATCCCAGCAACAATTGAGGAGGTTACACCCCCTGAGTTACAAGTAACTCTCGGTGGTAGTTCAAGCGCAGCAGCAACTACAGATGTTTGATCAACAGATCTACATTTGGACAGTTGTTTCATCAGTCAGACTCCCTTGAAGGCAATTTCTTATATAGCACCTTCAGTAACCACTAGTGAGTTTGTTTTAACAACTGGTACCATAAAAGGTTTATCAAGTGCTGAAGAAAGAAGTCCCCAGTACCAAGAACAAGGGGCGTCAATGAATGATTTTTGGGACTCAGTTCCTAAGTCACACATTGATACAACCACTACAGGTGGGGATTCAGATGATCGCACTAAAGTGGGTGATGATTCAAAGTATCAGGAATTGACAGGCAGAGTTGAAAAACTTGAAACATCAGTTGTTGAAATAAAGGATATGGTGCAAGAGATTCTGAAAGCTCAAAAAGCACAATCCACTAATGTTCCACCTCAAGCACCTACTCCACCACAAGCATTTGCTGCAAATGAGCTCTGGAATATCTTTCAACCCATGCTTGAACAACAAAAACAGATGGCTGATCAGCAGCATGAAATACATGTGAAAATGCTGACAAACATGGTGGAGTCGAGATTCAAAGATACTCAAGCAGACATCAAAGCTATCAAGGCTCATCTCCAAAGCACTTCTGGAAAAGTTCCCTCTACTATCCTTTTTATGGATAACCCCCTTGCAGATAATGCCAAAAAGGGGGAGAATGTCAAACAGTTGAAGAAAAAGGGAATTGAAGATGGTCTGTATGTTGAACCAGAACAAGGTAAACAACCATCTAAAATCTCAAAAGATTCAAAATCTCAAACTTCCATCCAAACAGCTGATACAACAGTAGTTACAAAAACTACTGTCAGTAGCCAAACAGCTGTCATCTCATCAACACACACAACTTCACCACACACCACCAAAACCACTGCCCTACCACCATTACCTCCTGTCATAAAACAGAAGACAACAGATGTTACAACATCTGCTGTAATGACAACAGTGGTTGAAGCACCAGTTGTTTCAACAACTGTTAGTCAATCACAAACCACTTCCATTCAATCTCAAACCACTGAGCCATCCAAGACATCATCAGCCTCTCCTACAATAAAAATGAGAAGGATTTTCATACCTGATGATTCACCACCACCATCAAAAACTACCTCATCACATTCAACCCCTGCTCAAAAGCAGAAGACATCTACTGACACATCAGTAGTTGTAATGAGAACAGAGGTTGAAACACCAGTTGTTTCAACAGCTGTTAGTCAACCATCCACCACTGCTCTTATCATTCCTGCATCACAACTAAAATCCTCTTCATCAGTAAAGCTCCACAAAAGAAAAAGAGAAACAACTCAAGTCACTGATGAGAAATATGATCCTGTTGCCGCGAAATATCCACTGGAACTAGATGCTGTGAAAATGAGATGAGACAATTTTACACCGAGGAAGATCCTTCAAATAGAAGATTCCCTTCCCTCATTGGCTTCATAGTCCCAGAAAACATGGATAAATATCTCGAATTAAAAGCAAGGCAGGCAAGGATTCGAGCTAAACTTGACTGCAAAGATGAAGGTGATGAAGCCATTGCAGAAAGAATGGTACTCTTGCTCGCAAAAGTCAAGCTAATGGAAGACTTTGCACACGATCTAAGCAAAGAAAAGGCAGATCAACGAAAAGCAATAAGAAAAGAGTATTTTGCATATATAATGAAAGAAAAGTTCTATTCAGCTGATGAAAAGCAGTTTGAAGAATAGCCAATAATCGCTTTAAAGCATGAAGCTAACAGGATTGAAAGGATTAAAAATGATCCAAGTAAGAAGAAGACAGCTCCAAATTGGAATAAGTACAAAAAGCTAATTGCTGATCTTACTTCTGAATACAAAAAGAAAAAGCCGGAACTGATAAATGCTAAGGTGGATACTGCTGAAGCCATAGCAAAATGGACAAAGCAGTATACCGATGAGGCTTATGAACGGCTGAATAAAAGAAAGATAACAGTCTCAGGCACTTCTAAAAGGCCAGACTACAACAAGATAGAACAAAAGCTGGATGCTCTCAAAACACTGATCACATCAAAAGTTAGCCAGAGCCTTGTGATAAACCAAGAGAAAGGGAAACTGCTGACCAGTGAAGAAGAAAAAGAAAAAGAATCTGAGTACTTCACAGAAGCCATCAAGAAAATGGGTCTAAAAGAAGATAGTTCAGTGAGCCTTCAAAACCTTTTCAAAAGGGTACTAACCAAACCTGCATCACCAAACATTTCAACAGATATCTCAGACAGTGAGCTTGATCAACAAGAGACACAAGAGCAAATTGACAAAGAAGTTGCAGAAGATATAGATGCAGCAAATAAAGTCATAGAAGAAGCTTTCAAAAGAATGTCTGAAGTTAAGGATACTGCTTTACAATTTTTCTCAAGGCCAAAATCTCAAAGCTCATCAGAAAATAAATCTCTCCCAAGAAACCCATTGGGTTCAAAAGTACTAAAGTGGATGTCTGATCAAAAGACCCACGTATTAACTCTGGTCAGATCCAATGGTGAAGTGAAGTACATATCAAGGAAAGAAGCACTAGGCCTTGGTGTTGAAGATTTGCAGGATCTCCTTGAACTTTCACTGTGCAGGGATGAGGATGACTCAAGTTCTAAAGACTTTGAAGCAGAATTCAAAAGAAAAGCTAAGGAACTTCTGATGAGGAATAAAGATCCAGAATAATGAAGGGTTTTGGCATTATCTGTTCCATGGGGAGATTGTTGGGATTGAACCCTACCAGAGGAACAGATAATGAAAGCCAAAACCGGATCATGACAGTGGATTCACAATAAGCAGCAGTTTACACTAAGTCTTCTCCCTTGAAAGTGATTATAACATCTGATGGTCTTATATCCACTGCCCAGATACAACTGCTGCTGTTATTCAAAACTACTGATGAAGACAGAAGACTGCTGAGTACTAAGCACTGCTGGTACAATCTACTGATTGCAAAGCACTGCCCAATCAAGGACTGGTCAACCTTGTGGAAAGCACTGACATAAAGAAAGAGCAGTAGTTTAGTATATCATATGTTTCATGTATAGTCAGTGGTTAGGTTTAGCAGTTTTGTATAAGAGCAGTAGATACAGGTTGTTAGGCTGTTAGACGTCGCTTTCATGGTGACGTCAGCTGAGATCCCTCAGAAGTTTGGATTGTCTATAAATGGAACAGTACTCTGTACTGTTACACCTGATTCGTTTTGAGAGAGTTCTTCTCCTTAATTCAATCCTTTCATCTTGTGCAACCAACCACTGAAGTATCAGGCTGAGGGGGAGCTTAGTTTCTAAGCATGCTTGTAATCTTTTGAATTACTTTGTAATCTTTTGACTGATGAAAAGCATTTCCTTATCTAAACTATTTTTCTTCCTTGATTGTTTTTACAAAGTTTGTTATTCATTTCCGCTGCACTTTACATTGTTTCATATTCATTCATTGTTCAAATCATACAAACAAACACAATCATGAGTGCCTCCGATCCTAACAATTGGTATCAGAGCCTGGACAGTCAAATTCGATCTAACAATCAATTTGACATAACAGTTCGGCTCAGAATTCATTGATACTAAGGTTGGATGCATTTCGTTGAAAAACAGAATACCGAGTAAATCATGCTCAAAATGGATATTCAAAAACTCTGTAAATCAACCAAGATGTCATATGACACACAAATCTCACACAACAAGTGATTTCATGCACAAGAAACTCATGGTTTTTAGATCCAAAGACATATCTATTAAACTATGAGATTATTTCTTATTTTCAAAATTGATTTCAATTGTTAGTATGTAATTTGTGATGTTTTCACTAAATACTAAAGTATGAACCTCTGATTAACAAAAACCTATGCTCATAAAAACATTAGTGTTTTTGCTAACTTGAAAAGAGGGAAATTAAAACTTTAGTCATTTGATCTTATGTATTAAAAAACAGGTTGAGATCCTCAAAAGGAACAAATCAACATTGCTAAAAATACATTAAGAAAAACTGGAGTAAATATAGTCCGTATCATAAGTAATGTGAGATTGGTTGAAAACTTGTGCAAACATGACCAATTCTCTCAAAACATTACTGCAAAATGATTATGGATTAAATATTCCTTCAATAAAGACTTCCCGGTAAGTATGTCATTACTTATGATTGGGATGAATAAAAGGGGAAGAAGAAAATTCACAAAAACTCGGAAGTGTGTTTATCTCAAAACTTTTGAAGTCAGAAGAAAAGAGAATAAATATAAAACACTTAAGAGTCAAATATTGGGGTAACAGTGGTCATTAAGCAACTATGTGCAGTCAGTGGTTCAGGAAAATGTTCAGGTAACTATGGTATTTCCAGTGAATAAACTTTTAAAAGGACTAGACAAATTTTCAGAATTATCACATAAGAACAAAATCTACACCGGGGTCTTTGAAAACTTATGTGTTTTTGTGTCCTCGGTTGTTTATTGTCAATCAATCAACAAGAGAATGGTACCAAACAGTGGTCAAAGTATATTTAAAATCTCATACCACTGGTGTCAAATCATTGACCATTTTCATAAGCTTGAGATAAATATGACTAGGAGCTTCAGAGAAAATTATGCCAGTTTCCTTTTATTGTTGCTGTCAGAAAATCCTTTATTTTTTTTTTTGTAAAAGGGTTCTCGCAAATAAAGCAGGATATATTATTCTTCATTTTTAAGGGAATAATATATTTTTAACTTTTACTGGTTTTTTATAGTAAAAGTTTCAATCTCCTGTCAGGAGGTATAACCTTTATTTTTGTTGATTATATTTTCCTCAAAACTGATCAAAGGGAATTTGGTTCAAGTGTCAAGGTCATATCTAATTCAAGTTTGTCTTTTAACGGATCAGAAATTGATTGACAATAGACCTTGAATTACTGGGATACTCTTGTCTTAATTTAAATATTATAGCAAGAATGAGTAGCCTTAGTAAAAAGTTTACATCATCTGGGGTACTAAACCACTGTCAAGGAGTTGTAAAAGCTTCAAAATGTGTAATTGACATGTGGCAAAATCCTGAATGAAAATTCTCAAAACAGTTGCTGACATACTGGTCTCTCAAATCATTACCACTGTTTTGTTCAAAAATCTGCTTCCAAAATGTTGTCCACTGCTGAAAGTCAACCTCTTTTCCTTTCATTCTCTTGGCAAGCACTGATGCTCAAAACCAATGTCTTATCCACTGATATGCTATCCACTGATAGTAAAAATCATCTACTGTAGTTACATTATTACCGTTGTAACCACTGATGCTTGTTTCCTCAGTGGGTCTCACTACAACTGACCTCCACTCTTCATCCATTTCATCAGAGGTTGACACGTGGTCAATTTTTAGCCTTCAGATCTTTGTAACCGCTGCCACATCAGCACTTATTTTTTCCCTAAATAAAACCCTGATCAAAACCCCAAAACAGGGTTTTTACACTGTCGAATTGAATTCTAAAGTTCTCTTCTCAAAGCAGTTATCAACCCTCCATCCCAAATCATTCTCTGTTCTTCTTCTTTCTCCTTCAAAATGATGAAATCAAAATCAAAATCGAAATCAAAACCAAAATCACCATCATCTTTAAAAGAGGTCGCTCAAACGGCCGAAGAAACCATTGAAATCCCGTACAAATCACCGCACAACTATTTGGGTCTTCTCATAAAACCCACAAACAACCACACCTTCGATTCCATCATTGACACCGTATCTGCATCAAAGTACAAAACTTTGTTGACAGCAGACGCTCCCATTTATTTGCAAACCCAGCGAGAGTTCTGGAAAAATGCTACGCTTGAAAAACAAGACAATAAAGTAGTAGCCATCAACTCTTCGATACAGGGTAAAGCGACTCAAATCACTCAGCAATAAATCTCAGAAGTCTTCAAACTCGATGATCAGAAAGGTAAAACTTCCTTTGAGAAAAACGAGTTAAAAGCTGATTTTCTATATAGGGGATATGCAGAACAATCAAAGGTAGATACCTTACAAAAAGGTTATTTCCCGTCTGCACCCAGATTTTTATTTCACACACTTTTGATGTGTGTTTCAAATAAAACAACAGCGTTTAACGAAATACCATGGAAGATTCAATGCCTGGGTTATGCTATTTTAAATAATAAAGATTACAACTATTCCTAGGAAATCTTCAATGACTTGGTAAAGAATGTTGATAGCAAAGCATTTTTACTCTTTCCAAGGTTTCTAA
Source organism: Helianthus tuberosus (assembly GCA_030545235.1). Taxonomy (NCBI): domain Eukaryota; kingdom Viridiplantae; phylum Streptophyta; class Magnoliopsida; order Asterales; family Asteraceae; genus Helianthus; species Helianthus tuberosus. Next base: position 24,610 of record JARYGA010057576.1, read on the forward strand.
GCTACTATTTTAAACAAAAATTTGAAAAAGAAAATGAAAATTTGCCAAAACAAGGTGTTTATTTTCAAATAAAAAGTTTAACACCTGAAACATTCACTAGAATGTTGGCACCAATAAAAACAAAAGCAGAGGTGTCTGAGCAGAATTTAGCAGTTACCACTGCTCCTCAGACATCTGCTGCTGAGCCCACTGCTCCAGGTGATCATAGCAGCACTACCACTGCTTTGAAACCCACACCTGCCACTACCAAAAAGAACAAAAAGAAAACATCCAGAAAACCCCCCAAACCCAAAACAAAGGCAACTCTGGAAGATGAGATCCCAGAGCAAATGCCAATGACAACACAAATGCCACCACAAACCACTGTTGCTACTTCCTCACAGCAGTTGGTAGAAAGATCTCCACCTTTGCCTCATACTCCTCCTGCATCCTCACAAAAGGATCAGGTTGTAAGCACAGGGACCCCACAATATGAAGCTCTGGATTCAATCGGATCCATCTTCCTCAGTCCTGATCCCAAGGACATGTCTCTTTCAACTCCCATACCCTCACCAATCATACTACCACAATCCATGCTACCTTTGTGGCATGCAGTTGATATAGCTCAGACAAAAACCAGTTCCTCTCTATCACCTGTTACTGAGAGTATACTCCCACAACTGACTGGGTCTGAAGCTACTATTCCTGCCATCCCAGCAACAATTGAGGAGGTTACACCCCCTGAGTTACAAGTAACTCTCGGTGGTAGTTCAAGCGGAGCAGCAACTACAGATGTTGGATCAACAGATCTACATTTGGACAGTTGTTTCATCAGTCAGACTCCCTTGAAGGTAATTTCTTCTATAGCACCTTCGGTAACCACCAGTGAGTTTGTTTTAACAACTGGTACCATAAAAGGTTTATCAAGTGCTGAAGAAAGAAGTCCCCAGTACCAAGAACAAGGGGCGTCAATGAATGATTTTTGGGACTCAGTTCCTAAGTCACACATTGATACAACCACTACAGGTGGGGATTCAGATGATCCCACTAAAGTGGGTGATGATTCAAAGTATCAGGAATTGACAGGCAAAGTTGAAATACTTGAAACATCAGTTGTTAAAATAAAGGATATGGTGTAAGAGATTCTGAAAGCTCAAAAAGCACAATCCACTGTTGTTCCACCTCAAGCACCTGCTCCACCACAAGCATTTGCTGCAAATGAGCTCTGGAATATCTTTCAACCCATGCTTGAACAACAAAAACAGATGGCTGATCAGCAGCATGAAATACATGTTAAAATGCTAACAAACATGGTGGAGTCGAGATTCAAAGATACTCAAGTAGACATCAAAGCTATCAAGGCTCATCTCCAAAGCACTTCTGGAAAAGTTCCCTCTACTATCCTTTTTATGGATAACCCCCTTGCAGATAATGCCAAAAAGGGGGAGAATGTCAAACAGTTGAAGAAAAAGGGAATTGAAGATGGTCTGTATGTTGAACCAGAACAAGGTAAACAGCCATCTAAAATCTCAAAAGATTCAAAATCTCAAACTTCCATCCAAACAGCTGATACAGCAGTAGTTACAAAAACTGCTGTCAGTAGCCAAACAGCTGTCATCTCATCAACACACACAACTTCACCACACACCACCAAAACCACTGCCCTACCACCATTACCTCCTGTCATAAAACAGAAGACAACAGATGTTACAACATCTGCTGTAATGACAACAGTGGTTGAAGCACCAGTTGTTTCAACAACTGTTAGTCAATCACAAACCACTGCCATTCAATCTCAAACCACTGAGCCATCCAAGACATCATCAGCCTCTCCTACAATAAAAAGGAGAAGGATTTTCATACCTGATAATTCACCACCACCATCAAAAACTACCTCATCACATTCAACCCCTGCTCAAAAGCAGAAGACATCTACTGACACATCAGTAGTTGTAATGACAACAGAGGTTGAAACACCAGTTGTTTCAACAGCTGTTAGTCAACCATCCACCACTGCTCTTATCATTCCTGCATCACAACTAAAATCCTCTTCATCAGTAAAGCTCCACAAAAGAAAAAGAGAAACAACTCAAGTCACTGATGAGAAATATGATCCTGTTGCCGCGAAATATCCACTGGAACTAGATGCTGTGAAAATGAGATGAGACAATTTTACACCGAGGGAGATCCTTCAAATAGAAGATTCCCTTCCCTCATTGGCTTCATAGTCCCAGAAAACATGGATGAATATATCGAATTAAAAGCAAGGCAGGCAAGGATTCGAGCTAAACTTGACTGCAAAGATGAAGGTGATGAAGCCATTGCAGAAAGAATGGTACTCTTGCTCGCAAAAGTCAAGCTAATGGAAGACTTTGCACACGATCTAAGCAAAGAAAAGGCAGATCAACGAAAAGCAATAAGAAAAGAGTATCTTGCATATATAATGAACGAAAAATTCTATTCAGCTGATGAAAAGCAGTTTGAAGAATGGCCAATAATCGCTTTAAAGCATGAAGCTAACAGGATTGAAAGGATTAAAAATGATGCAAGTAAGAAGAAGACAGCTCCAAATTGGAATAAGTACAAAAAACTAATTGCTGATCTTACTTCTGAATACAAAAAGAAAAAGCAGGAACTGATAGATGCTAAGGTGGATACTGCTGAAGCCATAGGAAAATGGGCAAAGCAGTATACCGATGAGGCTTATGAACGGCTGAAGAAAAGAAAGATAACAGTCTCAGGCACTTCTAAAAGGCCAGACTACAACAAGATAGAACAACAGCTGGATGCTCTCAAAACACTAATCACATCAAAAGTTAGCCCGAGCCTTGTGATAAACCAAGAGAAAGGGAAACTGCTGACCAGAGAAGAAGAAAAAGAAAAAGAAGCTGAGTACTTCACAGAAGCCATCAAGAAAATGGGTCTAAAAGAAGATATTTCAGTGAGCCTTCAAAACCTTTTCAAAAGGGTACTAACCAAACCTGCATCACTAAACATTTCAACAGATATCTCAGACAGTGAGCTTGATCAACAAGAGACACAAGAGCAAATTGACAAAGAAGTTGCAGAAGATATAGCTGCAGCAAATAAAGTCATAGAAGAAGCTTTCAAAAGAATCTCTGAAGTTAAGGATACTGCTTTACAATTTTTCTCAAGGCCAAAATCTCAAAGCTCATCAGAAAATAAATCTCTCCCAAGAAACCCATTGGGTTCAAAAGTACTAAAGTGGATGTCTGATCAAAAGACCCACGTATTGACTCTGGTCAGATCCAATGGCGAAGTGAGGTACATATCAAGGAAAGAAGCACTAGGCCTTGGTGTTGAAGATTTGCAGGATCTCCTTGAACTTTCACTGTCCAGGGATGAGGATGACTCAAGTTCTAAAGACTTTGAAGCAGAATTCAAAAGAAAAGCTAAGGAACTTCCGATGAGGAATAAAGATCCAGAATAATGAAGGGTTTTGGCATTATCTGTTCCAGGGGGAGATTGTTGGGATTGAACCCTACCAGAGGAACAGATAATGAAAGCCAAAACCGGATCATGACAGTGGATTCACAATAAGCAGCAGTTTACACTAAGCCTTCTCCCTTGAAAGTGATTATAACATCTGATGGTCTTATCTCCACTGCCCAGATACAACTGCTGCTGTTATTCAAAACTACTGATGAAGACAGAAGACTGCTGAGTACTAAGCACTGCTGGTACAATCTACTAATGGCAAAGCACTGCCCAATCAAGGACTGATCAACCTTGAGGAAAGCACTGACATAAAGAAAGAGCAGTAGTTTAGTATATCATCTGTTTCATGTATAGTCAGTGGTTAGGTTTAGCAGTGTTCGTATAAGAGCAGTAGATACAGGTTGTTAGGCTGTTAGACGTCGCTTTCATGGTGACGTTAGCTGAGATGCCTCAGTAGTTTGGATTGTCTATAAATGGAACAGTACTTTGTACTGTTACACTTGATTCGTTTTGAGAGAGTTTTTCTCCTCAATTCAATCCTTTCATCTTGTGCAACCAACCACTGAAGTATCAGGCTGAGGGGGAGCTTAGTTTGTAAGCATGCTTGTAATCTTTTGAATTACTTTGTAATCTTTTGACTGAAGAAAAGCATTTGCTTATCTAAACTATTTTTCTTCCTTGATTGTGTTTACAAAGTTTGTTATTCATTTCCGCTGCACTTTACATTGTTTCATATTCATTCATTGTTCAAATCATACAAACAAACACAATCATGAGATCCTCCGATCCTAACAAGAGATTATCTTAGTTATTGTAGTAGGCCCCTCTTTTGGAGGTGTCATTACCCTCAACCAAGTAGTTTGAGTCGGCAAGGATACAATCCTAAAGGGTCGGATAATTGAAAGATAATTAATTAAGTTATTAATGCAAATTATGGTAGGCCCCTCTTTTGAAGGTGACGTTACCCTCGACTAAGTAGTCTGAGTCAGCTGGGATACAGTCCTAAATAGCCGGGTTATAGTATTAATAGTAGTTAACTTATGAGGGGATCAAAGAGTTTGGACCCCCACCATCCAATACCGTTAAGTATTGAAGGAGGTCCTACTAAATTTGACCCAGGTCCCTTGCAGGATCTCTAAACGCTGAACAACGGCAAGACTCTTACCAAATCGTTCCCTTACCCCCCGGCCAGGTAGCCAACATACCTCCATATAGACCGTGGAGATATGAATGGTGAAACTCTTTTATTTTATATAGACAGTAAAATAATGCCAAGACACCACGGACAAACGATAAGGAAGAATCACCTTCAACATAAGAAACTAGTTATTAAAGTTATTAATACATAACCAATTAAAAAGTGCGAAAAGATTAAAAATAAAAAGTATTACAATAGACACTTGTCTTCACCAAGTGATGTAAGAGACTTAGGCAAACATGGCCTTGATTGTCAAGAACTCTTACGATCAATCTTGGATCCCGAGACGACTCACACACTCTATGATGGACAATGGATGATGGTGGTGGATGATGGTGTTATGGTGGTGGTGGGTGGTGGGTGAAGTGTGAGAGAGGTGGTGTGCCAAGGGATGGTTTGAGCTTGAGCCAAGCACTCCTATTTATAGGCTGAACAGAAGCTCGGGCACGGCCCCGTGTCCAGTGGGCACGGCCCCGTGTCCACATCCTTCTCTTTCTTCATTTAATGAAGGTTGTCTTATTAGTTGACCACGCCCCCGTGTCCGCTGAGCACGACCCCGTGTGCAGAATAATCTTTGTACTATGAAGATTTGCCTGGATTGTGCGAATCTTATAGTTGACCACGGCCTCGTGTCCGCTGAGCACGGCCCCGTGGTAGGCAATAGAAACTTCTACCAATTTGTCTTTTCTGCTGACACTTGGGCACGCCCTCGTGCTGGCTGAGCACGGGGCGTGTTCAGTCTTCTGTCTTCTTGTTTTGCTTGGGAAGATGCTGTGGTGGGGTCGGGCATGTCACGTTTGTTCCTTTTCTTGTATTTATGTTAGATTTTGCTGTCTTTTTTCTTCTTTTGTTAATTTGAGCTCATTTAATCCTGAAAATACAAAAGGAAGACAAAAGCACACTTTTTCCAACATTAGTACTAAAAAAGGGTTAGTTTTATGCCACAATTGATGTAATTTATATGTTGCATTTTGCACACATCAATACGTTGCCCGATTGATCCAGGGTTCCGTAACGGCTGTCGAGGTTCTGCCTGACGTAGTCATTGGGCCGTCTCGGGGAGGGTATTACTAATGTAAATATTGGGTTATTATACTAACACATGTATATTTGTGTAGGATCGTTTGCTGACCCGAACGAGTCGTTCAGAGGTTGTCTCTTGCGTTTCAGATGCGGAATAATAAGAAATGCAAGTAGAAGTAGCTTGTTCTTCCTCTTAACTGTTTGTTTTATTAATATGAAACGTTTTACAGTTCGACCTTCACACCGGCAGAGCTTCGGCGTGGAATTTCACATACATGTTATGTGGTTCGCCCTAATGACACCTATATATAGAGTTTCTGGTTCGCTTATGTGTCACATGACCATAAAACCGGACCAGACATGTACAAATAAGCGGACCAGACTGACAAATAAGTGGACCAGCAACTCTATGTCCCTATGAGCGGACCAGACATGTAACACCTATACAGACTCCTATTTTCTCGTAAAACATGCCCTATGCTATACAATACGACGTAAGACCTAATCCTAGACACCTAGACGGAATCAACAGATGTAGTGCACCAACAGACTCCCCCTCAGATGTTGATGGAGTCGCTTATACACTCTGACTGCAAAACTATGTCTTGACATCTTCAATCTAGATCAGTCTCTGGGCTTTTTCTTCTTTCAATCTTCAGACTCCCCTTCTCAATTTACTGGCATTCTTTTGTTCTTCAGTAACATCTCCAGGATCGTTGTCTGATCTACACAGGATTTCAGAATTGATTTCCAGGATCAAAACTTGGCTCTCTTCCAACAGAGATTTTCAGAATATAGAAACCTGGCTACCTGCACAATCTTAACCCATACATAAATTTTCTAATTTTATCACATATCACATATCAAATACTTGTGCACCAACACATGACTCTCATAATCACTAAAACAAACATATAATTGTGCACCAACACAAACTTTCTCTCAACTATCTATGATGAACCACTTGAAGAAGATCAGATTTAACGAAAACAGTTAGACTTACACAAACACTCCCCCTCAAATGCTGCTCATCATGTTTAGCACTCGGAATTTTGAAAATCAGTTTTCCAACATCAGTTGTCGAAAATCTTTTTGACTTTTTCAAAAATTATGCTAAAATACACACAAAATCTTTTTGGATTTTATAATAAAGAAAATGTAATGCAATAAAGAAATATTTACAAACAATATTTTTGTGAGTTCGTGTAAGAGGATCATATCAGTTTATGAGACAAATCACTAACACCGTTAAGCTTCATTTCATTTTAAGTTCTAAACAATTCACCTAGATTGTCAGTATATTAGTCCACTTAAATTTTCACACAAAGTTCAACTGTTTCGAGATACGATATTAATGTCTTAGATACTTAAACTCAATCGCGTGTCCCACCTCAGAATATACTCCCGTATCCAGATCCCAATAATCAGTCTTACAGGTAATTATGACACAAATGATATCTGTATATAAATTAGGTAATGCGAGGGCCGAGGGATCTCAGGTCGATACTTCCGTATACGCAGAGAGATATCGGCTTCGACTTTTCGGTATGTCCCCTTTAGAGGATCTTTTAGCTACAACAGCAGCGACTATCAATTTTATTGTTTCATCAGCATGCTGAGGGTTTATGCTATGTTTCAAGCATTGCGGAAAGTATTATCCAAGGACTAGGTCAGAACCACCGTTCAGCAGAAGTCCCGGAATAATACCCCAGACATCATTGAGTATAAAGACCTAGTATATCAGATTATGAAACCTTTCAAACAAGATTTCGGGGGTTACCCATATATCCAAGAGATGTTTCCCCATGATATAAGCAAGTTTGAAATTTAGATTTATATCTCGTCACAATCTACTAAATGTGCAAAAACCTACTGGCATATCCGCAGTGAGATTGTTTATCACATTTTAACATTTCATTTCTTTAGCATGTTGTGACAGTCTACTGATGTACTATCATTTCCTCTTATCACAACGAAACTCATTTTTGATTTTATCATGTTGATTTTATCATGTTTTTGTATTTTTCAAATTTTTAAATGTTTTTGTATTTTTTGTATTTTCAGAAATTTCTTACTCCCCCTAAAATGCAAACACATTTTAGGAAATTTGAAAACTATCTAAGCTCTAGACCCACTTGAAACATAAAATGTAATACAAACTATACAAAACTTGACAACTGACATCGAATCGCCTCAATTCTCCATTCACTAGGCACAAACAATCTGATCTCCCCCTTTCACAAACCATTTTCTCATTTAGATTTCAGAACACTTAAGTTTGTTTTAACCAAAATGATTTTTCCGGAAAATAAGTTTTGTTGGTTTTACCACTTGTAAAGTTAGGGGTTTGGTTCATCATATTGTCCATTCAATCTCTTGTATCAGGATTACATCAAGTTCAAACTAATGACCTTGAGTAATCACTTTGTCAGAATCAACCTCTTACCACTTGTAAGTATATCCAAAACAATTAATCATATGTAGGAATAAAACATCTACACAAACCATTTTACCAATCAAAATGCCGATTCCTGCTTCACACTTACCAACCTGTAAGCTCCGGCATAGTCATTCAACCTGTAGAGTTTTAACAATTTTAAGAATTTTCAAAACAACTTTATTAAACATGAAAGATGCCGATTCCTGATCCACGATTACAAACTTGGGATCTCCGGCATAGTCAGGTGTTTTAAGCAAAGAAAATGTCCACCCAAGCCTGACCAGCCTTGGGTGTTTTTAGTTCAGAAGCAGTTGGAGTGTAAGTTGCTTTCTTTTTAGCATAAAACTCCTTTACCCCTTTTACTTTTCCATCGACCATTTTTCCGAAAATCTTTTTAACTTTCCCATTAAACGCTTTCTCAACATCAAAGTTATCCTTTTCAGAATAACCCTGATTTGAGATTTCAGATTTTCCAGTTTTCCTTTTAAAATTTTCAGTCCTCAATGGTGGAAAGTTCTCATCATCCATTGAAAGAACTGAATTTTCATCACTCTTATCAAACTGTGGCTCCTCTGATTTTGTGGAATCAGATTCATCGCCAGATTTTACTTCTGATTTCTTAACAACCCATTTTTGGTTGTCAAGTTTCACACTTCGCTTGTAAAATCTCTTCGAACATTCACCAACTTCAAATGTTGAATTTTTGAAAACTTTAAATTTTTCAGTTGGTGGTTCGGTTTTATCAACAACAACTTCTTTCAGTTTTCCAGAAACTCCATGTTTTGTGTTTGTCGCTTTTGGACAATTCCATGCAATGTGACCAGCTTCATTGCATCGGAAACAGATTCTTGTCTCTTGCTTCACATAAGCTCCATTCTTTCTCTTCTCGGCAAGAAATTCTTGGTTAGATTGTTTTCGGAATGGGTTTTTTTCTTCTTCTTCATAGCTAGTTCCTGCAACATATGTCATTTTTTATTTAAAATCTCGAACATATTTTTCATTTTTATAGTTTTCAGGTGGAATAAAACCAATTCCTTTCTTTTTGTAGCTACGATTGTGGTTTGGCTTCTTTTGAAAACCAGAACCAGATTTGTAACTCTTTTTCTTGTTTAAACGTTGTTGTACTCTTGAGGTGTAAGGTTTAGGTTTTACATTAAGATTTTCATCTTTTATTTCAGAAATATTAATTTCTGTAAGTTTGAAAACCTTTTTGATCAATTCATTTTTAACACCTCTTACTGGAAATTCTTTATCAAAATATAATTTGTCAGAACCATTCAAATTATATGCAACTTCAAATGTTTCGTCATTCAAATTAGATTTTGACAACAAAAACTCTTTACTGTAAACCCTTTTTCCCGACGATTTTGAACTCTTTTCGGATGAATTTGAACTCCCGACTGACTGACACGAACTTTCGGACTCGGACTTTGACTCTGACTCCTCATCCTTATCCAACACCTGATCAACCACTCTTTTTATCAGTTCTGACTCATGATCTGTGTCGGACGCTGTGAACGTGACATCAATATTTTCCGGTAAAACATCGGTTATCTCAGATTCTAACTTAATATTGACCGCCTTTTTTAGTTCTTCCTCGTTAGGTTTCCTAGATGAGTACCCTTCCTAAATCGGAGGCGGACACTTATTATAACATACACCCTGTTTCTTACCAGTATCCTTTTCCTTTGGCTTTTTGGTTTTATCTTCATCTTTAAATGCCTCGAAACCTTCAACTGTTGGATAAATTCTATCCATTACGTAGTCACAACCTTTGTAACTTTGCAGCAATCTTCTGATTCTTTCATTCTCAGCTGCTTCATTCTCCAACTCTTTCTTCCTCTTTGCACATTCTTCTATGTACATGTTAATCTCTTTCTGCTTTGTCATCATAGTAGCATTCAACATCTTCAAAGCTTTCTCTCTTTCAGAGTTAGTCTTTTCCAGACTATTCACAGTTCTGTTCAATACATCATATGACTGTTTCAAATTTTTTACATCAAACAACAACTTTTCTTTTAACTTTTCTAACTCACTAAACCTCTCATCTTTCTCTATACATTGTTTACAAGACTCTGAACATGTAAGACAAGGTTTTGTGATTTCAACTATTTTCTCGACCTCAACTATCTTTTGAACTTCCACAATCTTCTCAATCACTTTGACTTCTTTCAATTCTTTTGCAGCTTTCCTTTCTTTTAGTTTCTTCAATTTCTCTGCAAAATAAAATTCAAAACTGTCAGAAGATAAATGAGATTTTCCAATGTTTATCTGTTCAACTTCTTCATCATCATCACTGCTTTCAGAAGAAACAGATTTTCCATCTTGACTCTCCTCATTATCCGACATTACATCCATCCACTCCTTCAGCAACTCTGGCTTTTGCACAATCTGAGCAATAAAAACTTTAACATTGGGATCAGCTGGAATGTACTTGTCCCAGCTAAAACCATCAGCTACTTTCTCGTCATCTTGATCCATGATGCCATAGTAAGCCTTCTTGTTTGCATCCTAGATCATTCTTCCATGTGCCGTTTGAGGTTCCTTTTGTTGATGCGGTTGGTGAGTAATTTGCTGATAAATGGTCTTCCGATAATAATCATCTTTCCCAGCAGACTCCTTTGCTCCTCTTGGTTCCTGATTCTTGCACTCCCTTTTAAAGTGGCCTTTCTCCCTGCAACGAAAACAAACAACTTTAGATTTATCAAATCCAAGATTAGAAAGATTTGCATCCAAGAAATCATTTCTTCCGGTAACTAATCTAAACTTTTCTGCTCTCCTCAAAACACTCGCCAATGCCCATTTAATATCCATCAGTTCCAGCTCCTCTGCATCAATTTGGTCATAATCTTCCTTTGTGAGCATCGGATTGCCAATTTTTCCGGCAATCAACCCTTCATAAGATTCTAATGCAGTGACCAATAATCCCATATGATGCTTTACAACTTCTTCAGAATAATTTTGACCATTTTGAAGATGTAGAGCTACATTGCACTGAATCGAATGCCCATTTCTAGCAGATGCACTTTGAACACTTGGAGGATTCACCGTTAAGAACCCACTAGTGTTTACTGATCCTTGACTGCTAGGTGTAGATTGATTTCCAGCACTAAATGCAGTTTGTATCTTTGGACTTGCTTCAGCAGTTTGAACATTTCCTTTATAGTACAATTTAATATCTTGTTGATGAGTAGAACTGTTCATTCTAGCAATTTTCTGCTGCTCCAGATCCTGTGCCTCCAACTTCTCGATAAACTGTGCAATTGATAACTTTTTAAACTGTCCGGAATTTTTCAATATCATCAGATATGTACCCCATTCCTGTTGCGGTAACGCATCAGCAAGCTTTTCAACCCATTTTGCTGGAGTTTTTGTAATCTTCAACTGTGACATAGTGCGTACAAGATGACAATATCTTTCAATAAGACTCTTTGTTGTTTCACCAGGCATGCACGTAAACAGTTCAAATTCCTTTTTCAACAAAGCTGCTTTACTTTGTAGCATTTCAGTACTTCCCTCAAATTTCTTTCCAAGAGCTTCCCAAATAGAATAAGCATTGTCATCATGTTGAAGCAACACAAATATATCCTCCTTTATTGCTTGTTGTAACAAATTGACCATCATTTTCTCTCCTTTATAACTTTCCCACTCTTGTTCAGTAAATTCAGAAATGATTTTATTAGCTCCCAATGTATTCTTTGGCCTCTCATATTCAGTTTCGATGCTTTCCCAAGCTTTTAGATGATTCGCCTGAACCCAATTCTCAAATCGTTTCTTCCACCCGTGATAATCCTCAATTCCCATAAGCTTCGGAGGTTTTTGCATTGTTCCTGTTTCATTTTCTGCATTCATGTTTTGAGCAATTGAAGCTGGAGTAGTCGAGGAAGTAGCAAACGCATTGTAGAACTCGGAATCCATGTTTCGGTAACAACTTGAATCTTTTGACAAGTTCCTGACGATTTCCAGAATGATGCTTTGGAGCGGTCCAGCAACAATGTCCGTTCGAGCGGACCAGAGACTGTTCAAATGAGCGATCCAGAAATTGTTTGAGCGGACCAGAGATTGTTCAAATGAGCGGATCAGAGATTGTACGTTCGAGCGAACCACAACTAACACTTGAGCGGACCAGAAAGTTGACTATCGAGCGAACCACAACTAACAAATGAGCGGACCAGAAACAGCTTAAAATGTACTTTGAAGCGGTCCAGAAGAGCGAACCAGAAGCATGACGTAAGCACGAACCATTTTCACGAGGGTTTTTGGGTCACTTTTAGGCCGTATTTTGATCCGAATCTTTCAAGGGTTTGTCTTTGTATGATAATGCACAATCTGTGAGCTTTTGAACGAAATTTGACCGTGAAATCTCCCGTAGATGAGAAAAGAAGGTGTAGAAGTGAGAAGAAATGATGAAAAACAGCTACAATCTGCAGAAAACCTCCTCCCAAGCTCTGATACCAATTGTAGGATCGTTTGCTGACCCGAACGAGTCGTTCAGAGGTTGTCTCTTGCGTTTCAGATGCGGAATAATAAGAAATGCAAGTAGAAGTAGCTTGTTCTTCCTCTTAACTGTTTGTTTTATTAATATGAAACGTTTTACAGTTCGACCTTCACACCGGCAGAGCTTCGGCGTGGAATTTCACATACATGTTATGTGGTTCACCCTAATGACACCTATATATAGAGTTTCTGGTTCGCTTATGTGTCACATGACCATAAAAGCGGACCAAACATGTACAAATAAGCGGACCAGACTGACAAATAAGTGGACCAGCAACTCTATGTCCCTATGAGCGGACCAGACATGTAACACCTATACAGACTCCTATTTTCTCGTAAAACATGCCCTATGCTATACAATACGACGTAAGACCTGATCCTAGACACCTAGACGGAATCAACAGATGTAGTGCACCAACAATTTGTGTAATTAATAGATAAACACCAGGAAACCCTTAAAAGAAGTCTAAGACAGCAATGTGAGTAATCCTTCTTTTTGTGTAAACCTTTTTGTGAGTAATCTCCTTTTTGTAAATTGTTTTTACAAAACCTTAAATATTTTACAATGCGATTAAGCAGTGATTGAGTCTTTGTAATTCTTCAATTACTGTCGGTATTATGGGGTTTTGTATACATTACTTGATAATCTTCACAATTGGACAATGGGTTAGCCAAGGTGTGATATGACCATAGCCACAAATACGGTCGAGTGGCAAGTACTGAATGGGTAATTGTGTAGATATAAACATTCTAATAACTCTCAATACTGTTTAAAGGATAAAACTCTTCTTGATTAAACTTGGATTCACTCACCAGTATTTCCCACTGACAAAATGTTTTTAAACGCGTTTCAGGTAACAAAATGTGAAAGCCAACTAGAAGCCAGCTAGACAGCACTGAAGGCTTGGAAAAGTGGCTATAAAATTTATCTAAATAAAAGAAGATGTTTTATTCAATAAAATAGGGATTTTCCCTATGAAAATGTTTGTAATGGAAACTTGGGTTTTATCCCAATATGTTTAATATTATAAAAGCGTGGTATTTACTCTGATACATATTTCCTAACTACGGTCCTGATGAAATTTCCGCTGCCAAATTAATAAACAAAGGGTAGCACCAAAACTGGTCTAGCGGCCGCCCGTTCCCGGGACCGATAGGGGGCAGGGGTTGCGACAGAAGTTGGTATCAGAGCTAAGCCACTGATTCAGCCACATAAGTGTTCTGCTGACCCCAAGATATTATTCAAATTGTTATCAAATAAATTACGAAAATACGTGCCTATCTGTATTTTATTGTTATGTGTTATTTGACTATTTGTTAGTTTACAGTATGAGTGATCAAGGACCCTCGGACGCATATCGTCAGTTGTCTGATTCACCTAGGAGTGAAGGTACCTCTTCACAGCCTGCCCTCTCTGGGTATGCAGTTGATAATGAAAAAGGAATGTTTATGTTTAAGGCTCAGTCTGAAGAGCCATTGCCTCAGAAAAAGAGAGGATGGTTCAGTAAGGGAGCACATGAGCGTAGGAAAAGAATGCGAAAGTTGCAACAATAGAGAGTCCTAGCAGCAGCTAAGCGAGAGTCAGATGCCCATACACAGGATAGGCTTATTAGAAGCTTAGCCAATTTTCATATCCTAGCAACCACCGTTGCTGACCCAAACCTGGAACAACTAGTAGCCCCACAACCCTTACCTTTGTTTCCCACGTAGTCGATGGAGATAGAAAACAACCCCGAAAACCAAGTTCAAATGCATTATTTCAACCCTGAGGATATACCTAGGATACCAGCCCCTAATCCCTTAGACCCAGATTATGATCCATGGTTCGATGATCATAGGGATTATGTGCCACGCTACTACCTAGATGACGAACCCATGCCGAACTTAGCAGCCTATCCAGGTCTGGACCCTCTAGATCCCTAATACGATAACGATGAATACATTAGGGAGATCTTAGAGAATCCGTACCCTCAGGAGGAGCCCATGCCCCAGTACCCAGACCCAGTACCAGCACCTGCACCCCCAATGAGTGCAGAAAATGTGCAAGAGCTCCGAACTTTTGGAGAAGAGATTTTAGAAAATAGCGAGAGAATGAGGCAGGTAGGAGAGCGACTCGTCTGGAAGTACGACGAGCGCAATATGGATTACTGGATGAATCCATATCAGTGAAGGTGATGGTGGAGATAGTAATAATATATATATATATATATATATATATATATAATGTGAATATATATATATATGTGTGTAATAATAATATATGTTGTAGTATAGATCACTTCGTGGTTAGCGATGCATAGTAGTATTGTAATTTTAAATTTCAGTACCAGTTTGTAGTAGGTGTATAATAGATAAAAAAGACTAAGTCGCAATGCTCGACGCTTTTGACCAATATGTGTGTTGTGTGGTTATTACCTAAATTATTAATTATTTTGTGATATTAATAATTGGTAAATGTTTAAAAATTCAGATGGACAACGAAATGAATCAGGAAAACCAGAATAATGATAACCAGAGTAACAATAACCCGGATAATGAAAACTCAAACAACAACAATAATGGAAACCAAGTGGATAACAGTGCCATGCAACACATAGTAGCACAAGGGATAATTGATCGATGTCGTAAGGTCGGTCAAAAATATAAGTGAAAATGTCATATTCACCTTTTACCAGTAAAGGGTAAGTAGGGTGTCGAATCCACGGGGAATCAGTGGAAAGTGTAAAAGTCCGTTGCTTTAATTATCATCTATTTCTAAACTAATTGCTTTTTGCAGTTTTGTGAGAGTAATTATGAAAACAAATGTGAAATTGTGTTTGTGAACAATAATGAGAGAAATGACCAATATGAAATTGTGTTTGTGAACAATAATGAGAGAAATAACCAATCTCCGGGTTTTCAGGTTATGAAGAAAATCAGGTTACTTAGTCACCACTATTTGGAAATAACATAGACATGATTTGATAAACTTGTTTTGATAAATAATTAACGGACAATATATTTTATTGCAATGATCCACGATCGAAACCGAAAGATTGATGCAAATGAATAGTAATCCAATTAATTATCAATTTTAGATTTCATAAACATAGTCAAGTTCAATGATTAAAGGTTTAAAACAATGACATCCTAGAATTTAATCCCGGTTGTTGATGAACAAGCCAAATAATTGATGAACTCAAATGATTACGATAATCAGATATTGTTTAATCGAAACAAAAACAATAAGAATAACTAACCGAAAGATTAATCAATTCTCAATCCAAAAAGTTGTAAACATAAGCAAACCCAATGTTCAAACATAAACCCTAGTCCCGGAGATGGCCACGGGACGACTAGTCACTCATGATGTGCGTTCAATCCCCAAAAGCTTGGTAGAAGGATGAAGTCACGATTGATGATGTGATATGATGATGAGATCATGTGATGTTGAGAGCAAAAAATAAATAATGTTGGCTGCATCCCTCCTTCGATGATGATCCCCTCATTCAATGGTTGTGGCTGCCAATATTTTCGTGGATCCCCCAAGTCCAAAAGTTGGTGTTGGGCCAATTTGGAAGCCCAAAATAATTAATATTGGCTGCTTAAAATCGATGATAATGATTGCCAATAATTCGATAATGATAAAGTAATATTGATGATGAATTAAAGGCTCTCCTCCAAATGTTTTTGGCTGCTAAAATCGAGAGTTATGATGAGGTTCCCCAAAATTGTCTTATGTGCTCACCTAAAGGTTCATGCTATTTACACACGGAGAAAATTATTTTCACACCTCAAAGCGCCGCGCTATGGCCATAGCGGGGCGCTTAGCTCGACAAAAGGTGATTTGACTGACGTTTGAGACATAAGTTGCTGTTTGAGAGACATAAAGCTGAAACGAGGTTTTAGGCATCTCGTGAACCCTAAGCGCCGCTCTATGGCCATAGCGCGGCGCTTCGACCCCAAATTTTCACTTTTAAAAGCTGCTCAGATACAACATTTAGCGTTCGAGACATAAAGCACTCAATATGTCGTTTACAAACATACGGGGGTTTTGTTGTTTGTCGATTTCTAAATTACTTGTGTTTCTTCAAAATAACGCGCGGTTTTGCTGTATTAGTTACGTGTCTTGAAAAAACGATGTCGTGGTTAAGCAACTATCTTTTCGGTCAATATTCTAACGAGTCAGTTGTACCTGATTCTTACGAGGGGACTGTTATTTCTGACTCGTATGAGATACCGGTCTCGTCCAACTTGAGGGAGGCAGAGGTTGTATCTGGAATTCGTTATCGTGATAACACGGTGAAGCTGGATTTGAATACCCCTGTGGAGGACCCTTACGCACAACAAGGTTATTCGAATTTCGGTTACGGTGGCGAGCACAGCTTTGTACAGTAGGAGTGTTATCCAAACCACAGTTACGGTTGTCAACAGAGCTTTGAACATCAAGTCTATTCGGACCTTGGTGATGATGGTGAGCCGGAGGATGTGTCTGTTGACGAGGAAGGCTGTTACCCGGTTACATTTTCGTTTGATACAACGCAGACCTTTTCGTCACGTAAAGAGTTGGTGCGTTGGGTACAAGACACGGCAAAAGACAATGGTTACCTCATTGTGATTAGAGGTCGAATAAAAGAGGAGAGAATTACAAGATTTGGTTTCAATGTACTTTTGGTGGGGAGCATAAGAGTATAGCTACACATAGGAAAACGGGTAGCAAGAAAATAGGCTGCCCGTTCGAGTTGATCGGGTTTTCTGAATCATCCGGAAGTGTTTGGAGGATCGAGGTGACGAAGGCGAAGCATAACCACACTCCTATTGAAAACTTAGAGGGTCACGCGTATGCGAGAAGGCTTTCTTCGGAGGATACAAAACTGGTTAAGAAGCTGGCAGAGCAAGATATTCCCAACCAAAGTATTTGGCGAACGCCGACGAAAAACAATCCGGCTAGAAAGCTTATTCCGAAAGATATACACGACGCTGTTCAGAAGATCAACGCCGGAAAAAATGTCGGTAAGTCTCCGATGCAAAAACTTGAAAACATTCTTCTAGAAAAAGATTACACTTATTACATGCGCACGAATGAGATATCGAACACAGTTGAAGATGTCTTCTTTGTTCACAAAAAATCATTCACTATGTGGTGTGCCTTCCCGCATGTGCTAATGATTGACGCCACCGACAAAACGAACATGTACAACCTGCCATTTGTTCAGGTCGTAGGCATGACGTCGACAAACAAATCGTTTACGGCTGCTTGTGCGGTAATTTCTGCTGAGAAGTTAGAGAACTACCTATGGGTGTTGCAGAGGATCAAGTCTATGCTGGTAGGATGTATGGAACCGCGCGTGATTTTAACAGACAGGGAATTTGCGCTAATTAACGCGTGTGAACAAGTTTTTCCAAAAGCGCATAAGTATCTTTGTCGGTTCCATATTCAACAAAATATTAATAAGAACAACAAGAGGAAATTCTCTGACAAGCAGTGGAAAGAATTCGTACGTACATTTTGGACATTTTGCGAGTCTACGACCGAGGAAATATACAGGTATAACTTGGAAAACCTTGAAGCATAGCTGAAATAAGATGGCCGTGAACGTGAGTATTTCTTACATAATTATGTTCAAATTTTATATAATAGCAAAAACTGACTATTTACGTTTTTTAATTTCAGAGGTTTTTGATTATTTGATGAAATCCTGGTTGGATCCGTACCGTGAAAAGTTTGTATCTTGCTGGATTAACAAAACTATTAACTTTCACCAAACTACGACCAACAGGGTTGAGGGCATGCATGCAACACTAAAAAGTCACTTTCCAAGTCATCGCAACACACTGGATAAACTTATATTGTATGTTGATCATGTTGTTGATAGACAATACGTTGAGATTAGAAGTAGCTTTGAAACAAGCCTCCGAAAAGTGATGAGCCACCACAAGGATCATCCCATGCTTGAAAATATTCTCAGAAAGGTTTCAATATTTGCGATTGAGCTTTTGAATATGGAACTAAAACGTAAGGAATACGGGTTGAGAGCCTACGGTGCAAGCTGTGGTTGTCAACTTTTTACCAACTGTGGTTTGTCATGTGCCTGTCGTTTGGAAAAGTTAGAAATTAACGGTAATTAATATTTTTGACCTTTCTCGTTATGATTTTGCCACCTAATTTGTTTTCGTCCACAGGTCAGCAAATCCGTATCAATTTGATAGACGTGTTCTGGAAGAAGCTTGACTTCAAGCCTGCAAGGAATAAGATAGAGGATATCGATGTAGACGCGGAATTTGAAAAATTGAAACAACAGATCGATCCAACACCCCCTCAAGTGAAAAGGAGCTTCTTTGAAAAGTTTCAGCAAATCCTCAATCCAGGGAACAATAACAGAAAACCTCCTGTTGTTCTGAAGAAAACTCGTGGTCGCCCAACATTGAAAACGCAGGAACAAAGGAAGGTTGAAGCCGCTAGAAAAAGCTCGTACATTCCGTCGGAAGAAACTTGGGTCGAGGCCTCAGATGATCTTCCCCGTCACAGCTCGTACGTATCATCCCAAGATTCTAGAAGACAAATGAATACCAAACCGCTCAACCTACACCGTGATTTCCCGATGATCAAGCTCGGTCCTAAGACGGATATAGCGATCCGCAACTACGCATCTCAGATTCCCAAAGTGATCCATCCATACATCGTGAGAATAAAGGACGTGAAACAAGATGGTCATTGTGGGTTTCGATCGGTGGCTGTTGGGTTAGGAGTGAAACAAAATACGTATTTGATGATCCGGAAACAACTTTTAATGGAGTTACGTATGAACGAATCGCTTGGAGGCAGGTTTTCGTTCCGGAAAACATAGGACATTATGATGCGCTGGTTAGACGGATCGATTTCAAGCGGGTGGGACGAGCAGCTATCGAAAATTACATGATGATGCCTAAGACGGGGTTTCTTATTGCCCAACGATACGGTGTGATTGTTCACACCTTCGACATTCGTGGGAACGATACAATTTTCCCTCTGCTGGGCGGGCCAAACGAAGCTGAGCAACCTCACCTGGTGGTTGCGGCTGTGTTCGTCGACGGTGGGCATTTCATACATGTAGAGCTTGGAGGTTGTTATCCAATGCCTCCACCAAACCCACTTTGGATAGTGAACAGAACCGAGCGCGCAGCAGCCTGGCATACATTATACAGGGATCAGATCAACGCGTACGAAATGCTTACGTATCGTCCCCCTGACCTTAATGTAACGCCATATGTTCAAGATGTATGTTAAATGTGTTTAATAATAATCACGTTAATTCTTTTACAATCCAAGAGTACGTTTGTGTTTGTTCAATATATGCGTTACATCACGTTAAAAACCGAATGTCACCGACACGACCCAATCAGATTCAATACGCACTTGTACGACCCAAAATGACAATATACATCATAATACTACAATTAATGAAAAAATACGTCATGTACATGTATGGTAGGCGGCTGATACACATAACACTACTCATAGGAGTACTTGTGCTTTCAAACCAAAATGATACAATATAATGGAATACGACAACACACGTAACCGATTTGATCCGGAACTTGCAGTATAGTCCATATATATTAAAAATGATGTATAATGGAAAAAGCGTAAAATTTAGACTATTATCGACGCGTTTCTGAATTAAAAACAATTTTAAAAAATTTAAAAAAGGCCCTAAGCGTGGCGCTTTGACCTAAGAGGGGCGCTTTGCCCGGAAATTTGAACTGAATCGCACCGCTATGGCCAAAGTGGTGCGCTTTGGTCCCTCGTTTAACCTGAAGCGGGGCAGCTTCTCCCCCATTTCATCAACAAACACAAACACACACACAAAGGTGCGATTACACACACTTGGGCTACGATCTTCTTTTTCAAGATTTCAACCGCTAAAAGGTAAGATCGAACATCCTTTATCGTTTTGGTTAAATAGTTATGTTTGAGATTGTTTTGATTGGGCGGGTCTTGATTCGGTTGCTGGGTTCTGTTTTTGAAAACGAAGAACCAAAGCGTCGTGACGAGGCCAAAACGGGGCGCTTTGGTTCATGTTTAATTTTTTTTTCTATTATTTATTATTATTTATTGTTTGAATTGTTTAATAATATTATTTGTTTATTATCTTTTATTTAATATTATTTGTGTATTTGAATTGTTTAATAATATTATTTGTTTATTATCTTTTATTTAATATTATTTGTGTATTTGAATTGTTTAATAATAACTTCTATTTGATATTGTTTAATATTGTATTTGTATTTAAACGTGCAGGGATGGATTCCGATCACGAGGAGGCGGAGGAGATTGAGCATATGGAGGCTGAGGTAGAGGAGGTATGTTCGTACCTACAGTTTGAGCAGGGGTCACGGGCAGCGAGGAGATGCGCTAGGTTGCGCACCATGGAGATTGAGGGGCATGTAGGGATAGACTGGGACCTGCTGGAGACCGTGGGAGAGGCCGCGCGGACGCGTGCTATAGTTGGACTAGATACTCCTTGGTCGCGCCTCTTTCAGCTAGCGATGGAGGACTCGTACCGTGAGCTTATGGTCGAGTTTCTTTCGACGTTCACATACGGGCCGCATCCGGCGGATTACGTGGAGGACCCGGGTTTCCAGTCCACGAAATTACATTCCGTCTCGCCGGTCAGCAGTTTGAGATGAGTGTGCGGGAGTTTGCTGTCCATTCAGGTTTGTACACAGAGCCCGAGCTTGATACTGATTTATATACGCAGGGGGTTAGGGCGATGGACAGGCAGACGCTTATTAGTTTCTGGAGGGCCATTTCCAGGGTTCCCTTTGGGAAATCCTCGCAAAAGGCCACCACCATTAAAGACCCCTTGTACCGATACCTGCACCATATTATCGAGTCATCTATCATTCCGCGGGGTACCAGCAGGGAGAAGGTTAACCTCAGTGACCTTTTCTTTCTATACTGCCTACTTTGCGGCCAGACCTGCGATCTAGCAGCCTGCCTGGCAGATTACTTTGCAGGTGCATACCATCGGCAGCTCCGCGGGAAGCTCCACGGTGGCTCATACATCACCGCCATTGCACGCTCGCTAGGGCTCGTGCCCAAGAGTGATCCGGAGCTGTCCGATCCGATCCCGTCAACTAGGTTGGGCCGCGCGTCAGTATCTAGCATGCAAATCGCCCGTACCTTTGATGTTGGTCTGAGGTTTAGGGGCCGTGACAGGCGGGTTTGGCATGCGGAGGAGTTGCCGGAGGTCATCCCGATTGCTATTGAGGTGAGGGATGGAGTGTTAGCGCCTGCTCATGTTCAGGAGGCCGCTCGGCAGGCTCAGCTACAGGCTCTGGGCCTCGATCAGCCTCAGGGCCAGCCTCAGGCTCAGCCTCAGCCTCAGGCTCAGGCTCAGGCTCAGCCTGTATTCGAGGATCCGGCTCAGGAGGAGCATGTCGAGGAGATCCCGGTACCACCAGTTCAGCCAGCTCCTGAGCCGCCACAGTACCCGCAGCACGTTTACACTGACCTGCCTCCGGCAGCGCGTGAGGTGGCTCGGGACTTCGACCGGCGCCTCAGACGCCAGGGCGCACTCATTGACGGGATGGTCGAGACGCTCGTTGCTCTACGAGAGCTCGTCGGGTTGCCTCCACTTCCCCTCCCACCGTCCCCACCGCACGAGGATTAGTACCTTTGTTTGTATAGTGTTTTGTTATGTCTTATGTACTCAGTTGTACCTTTTTGTTTTGTATGTACAAACTGATATATATATATATATATATATATATATATATATATATTGCAGTTAATCTTCTATTTACATCACGTTGGTTTTGGATTATTTACGTTTAATTCTTATGGCTTTCTGTATATTTTATTTAATGTGTTCGTTTAATTTAACAAAATAAACTAGGTTAACAGTTTATAAAGACGCACTTATATTATATACGTTCTATAAAAATAATGACGTAAAAAAACGTAATTATAAAACAACTATGAATTATATGTGATACTAATATTTTATAATAATAATAAAACTCAAATACAATTTTTTCCTCCAAAAAACACTACCAAACTAACCCACATCCCACCTATTTCCAACAAAAAAAACAACACAAACTCCACTGCACACGCCATTTGTCTTTTTGCACACCCAAAGCACCGCGCTATGGCCAAAGAGGGGCGCTTTGGGTGTGCAAAAAGACAAATGACGTGTGCGAATAGAACAGGCCCACCTAAATTCTTGAGTAATGGTTGCCTCCCAAATAAAAGAATGTTAACAACATGCTTTTTATCATTAAAATAATACTATAATAATCAAATATCTCCACTCAGCCGCCAAAATAATAACCGGTGATGTTGCTACCTTTTGTTCTTTGATCTGCATGTATATATATGCTTTGATGATAAAGATCCTCCATCCACATGTATGCGTGTATGTATATTAGCAGCCAATTAATTCCAAATCCAAACTGTCACACCCCCAAAATCCACACGCGGAGTATCACCGCTTGGAGGCGTGACTGACCAGGATCAAGCCACCAATCATATTGAACAAGTAGATAAGTAAACATAATTCAACAAATCAATATGAAAGGTGTTCAAAACCAAAGCATAGTAAGTGTTTAGCGGAAGCATAATTTGTAAAACCCATAGCAAATATTAAATATGAAATAAGGTAAGGTCTAAAGCATGGCACACATCGCCATGTCCCACAACGACCGTTCCTCTCTGTGCAAGCGCCATGGGTACCTAATGACCTGCAAGGCATGTAGCAACGAATCAACAACAAAGTTGAGCGAGTTCACAGATAATTGTTTGGTTAAAGTATTCATTTCATAAATCGTATATATTCGTTTTGTAAACCATGTATCGCGTTAATCCTTGCTGCCAGTCCAGGCATGCGTGCGATGATTAGTGGGGGTTTCCCATGTGTTACAAGACCACGCGTATCGACTGCTACGAAAATATAAGAGGTTCCCTAAGTCAATGTCTATCAGCATTGACCCTTTGCCCATAGTCCATTAGTACACGCCCGTCCGACTGGCACGGTGTGAGGTTTGTTAAACCTAATAGCGCTATTAACTAATGACCCGCTCGCCATAGGCCTCGGCGATTAAGTCAATAATTGAGGGACTTCCTTTGATAGAGGTGATGGTCTTAAGATCGTGTACGTAGGCTTTACGTACGTGCCCTTCAATCCGAGGACAGTAGTAAGTATAACTGTACGTAGGTTTTACGTACGTGCCCTTTAACCGAGGACAGTAATAATTAGTTTAACAGCAATAGTTGTACGAGTAGTTATTCAATCCCATTCCCAACCCCTGGGAATCCCATGCCTTGGCTAGTGTGAACTCACCTTGGTTTGCTCGGCAGATTACACAGAAAGGTCAAGTCTAGCAGCTAGTGGTCAACCACGTCCTAACATGGTTACCATACAAGTTAGGTTTTGGTTTCACAGAGTGCACATAAGTATCACGTAAGATAGCATGTAAGAAACACATACGGATCATGGCAACACGCAACATCACATTCAACAGTCATAACATAACCGACTTGTGCGTTTCACGAAGTGAAGCCCAACATACCTATTGTGCGATTCACAAAACCCGGCCCAATTAACATAACAGTTCAGTAATCAATCAGCCCAAATAGTTTAAACATGGACCTCTTGTGCGATCCAATATCCCTTGTGCGATCCGAACTAGCCCGGCCCACTATACACAACCGGCCCAACTATTAACAAAACAACATCTTGTGCGACACAGATTATCTTGTGCGACTCAGATTAAATGTCCGGATTTCATGCAAAGCAGTTATATTATTTCCTTTTGTGAACATATCAATTAACAATTCCAACAGTTTCATAAATCAAAACCCTAATGATGTCTAACTGTTACATCGGTTTCATCGTAACATCATCATTCACCCATCATACTACCAGAATTATCACAACACTAGCATGCAACCTAGATTATAGAGTACCATGTGTGATCTATATTGATTTACACATTCCTATGAGACTCACATGGCACTGACATCTCACATGAAAGTCTGAACTAGCCGATCATATGATTCTTATATTTATTTGCATAACATCACTAATAATCAAAAAGGGTTTACGCATATAGTGGCCGACAACTAATAAATTCATCCAACAACCTCTGACAATCCATTAACAAGCATTAGCCCAAAAATAATATATGTATGATCTGTTAATGTATTCGGTCCAATCAAAAATCCGAATCATGTATACAATGTTCATATCAGTATCATGCACGCATATATTATAATCACAAATATTACAATTCAATCACATAATACACGCTTCCACCTTGATCATACCCATGCAAGTAAACAATAATTATACAACCTAATCGTAAATAAGGTTATGTATAGATATCTGTTATGAATGTCTCGCAGGAAGGGGGGTTTCAGCGACTCCAAGAATGACACTAGGGTTTGTTAATTGCCGTTTATGCACCAGGGAGAAGCAATAGGACGTTCTATGGTTCGGGGATTAAAATATTTGTAATAGTGGGGGAACAAGATAATAAAACATTGCTACTGGGCCCGAGGCCCTTATGTTGATTTCGCCGGCCCACCGGTTGACGAAAACACTTGAGGTGTTTTCGGTCATTGGGTGTTTTCGAGTGGGGTGTGTTTGGCAAGGGATCATGTTTTGATTAATATACAATTCATATTATCCTCACAAGATACATAACACATATACGCATATCATGTACACCACCAATCAACAAACAACACTTATAATGCACATCAACTATATATATTAAATCAACATTGAGTGAACAAGTATTAAGTCTAGTCGAGACCTCGAAAACTCGGGTTGTCACACAAACAATTGTCTAGCCTCCCACACGTGATGTCTACCAAAAAAGTGATTGGCATTTAATGTATTCACACTTGTTTACATTTGAAGTTACACTTTGGACCCCTCCTTAACCATAACCTCCATCTTTGAACCGTAAACCTCAACATCACAACGTAAGCCGCAGGTGGAACTTTCTGTTTCTTTTTGTGAAAGATTGCTTGAATCCGTAAGTTACGGATAATGATCCATAAGCTACTTTCACCCCCTAGACTTCTTTACTTCACATGCCTACTAAATACAACTTCAGATTATTGACACAAAGCCCCTTCAACTTTAGTGTTCTTTGTTTCCTTTGTATTTCTATACACCAATTTTTAGATTAATGACCGAACGGCCCCTGGACTTCAATTTTTCACATCCTTTATGCATTTAAACCATTGATTCGACCCGAAATACATCCGAACACTTCCAACGGCTGCACTCATCAATCTTACATGCTCCGCTTGCGCGTTAAACACCCCAAACTTCACCGAATTACCTGTTTTACCTGCAAAGAACACGAACACTCGCAATAACCAATTCCAAGCATATAATCACACAAAACCGAACAAAACATGTAAGATAAGCACTTAAACACCCATGTTTCACACTCTCCATCACATCCCCACACTTACCTTTGATTGTCCTCAAGCAAACCGTTACGGAACTACTCGCCATAGTAACAACACCTCTAAACCCCTATACCAATGCAACAGTTTAAGTCCCAAGTCATACCCGTTCCATAGACTAACACAATCAAGATTGACAGTCCGACAAGCAATTGGTGCAATTTCTAAAACTTAAAACTTGTCTATTCAAAACTAACATGCTTAGGATTATTCACATGTTACACGCCCCTTACAATAAACTCTCCACTCGGTTTAACAACTGAACTAGCACGTAATGTGCTAGTATTTATACACTCAAAACCAAACATAAAATCCTGTAATCATAAGCTTGTATAACAATCATGCCTCCACTGTATCATATAACACAGCACATATCAAAAGGACTTTCGGTTTTTGGGCTTAGGCTAAGGGTAGGAAATTTTGGCTTATATTTATATATTTTATGTGGCGAACAACAAACGACCAAACCGTGACAACTTTATTTGCAAACATAACAAACTTTTGGGTTGGTTTCTACCCAACAACATAAACGATATTCACAAAACTTCTATTTTTTCTTTTTTCTTTTTCTAATTTCTTTTTTTTTTTCCTCTTCTTTGCTTTCCCTTTTTTTTCAATTATTCATAATCTGTCGCTCACGGTCGGTATCAAACAATTCACAATAGGTGGACAAACGAATGGTAAATAGGCTCAACAGGGCTACTAAGGGTGATAACTAGGTAAACACAAAACAAACAAACAGGTGTACGGGATATCCTAATGCCTTTATCATTTACGTGCACATATCAAACCACAGTCTCAGCATGCATCAAATCACACAAGTTCTAACACAGAATACATGCAGCCTGCTCTCAACAAATGAAGTCATTATGTAAATCATTCTATCCTTCTACATGCTCAAAATTCTCACCAAGAAAGGGTAGAAAGGCTGCCGACACGTAGCATATGCAATCTAAAGCATGTTACCCCTAAATAGACATCTCTTTTCAACTCTTTTAACTAGAAACACCTGTCGGACCTACTCTCATGAAAATTAAAGGAACGACCATGACAAGGGACTATGTTAGTTTACTACCGGCAAGGAACCCATTAGCGATTGAAACATTCGGTTTTCATATCCATTTAGTTCACTTGAGGCGATGAAATTCTTTAAAATTTTCATTTTTTTCGTTTTTCATCGTTTTCAATCATATTTCAACCTCTTTCAAACTCTTGTCCCAAACCTTCCCTTCCCGGGTTTCCATATCCCCACACTTGGGCGACATTGACCCCAATGTACCGTAATTAACAAAAACAGAACCCGAGAAAACCTACTAACACACATCATGAGTGGCCATTCCTAACACAAATACCATAAACACAGTCCCTAACACATAATAGTTCAACACCACCAAATACAAAAACACACATAAAAAAAAACATGACCACCAGGAAACAACAAAGATAAAGGAAAGATTACATGTACCTGAATAAACGAAACTTCCCCACACTTGTCTGCTGCTGTGACACCTGTGTCACTTCAACCATCAAACAAATTCCAAACCAATGAAATATTGTATTTCATACTTGGGAGTTGTAAAAATACGTGTATCATTTGCACATAACAACTCTTGTTCGATTTTAAGATTTAAATCGCTTTCTGTAGGGTTATACGCGCTCTGATGCGTAAATATAACTAGTGTAATCCAACGAACACTCCGGAATAGTGAAATAGGCTTAACATACCTTAAATAACCTTTACATAACTTAGAAATAAGTTTTAAAGGCTTTGGTATGGCAAAAACAAGTTAATTCGCTTACAGGGACTAAACTTGACAAACTGCGAAAGTATGCCAATTTGAACTGTAACGAACATTCTGGAACATGAACATAAGTTAAACACACCTTAAATATCCTTTATATAGCTTAGAAATAGGCTTTGAGGGGTGAGGTGTGCTAAAATAAACTTTTGGGTCATTCAGGGACTAAAAGCATCAAAAAGTGCACAAGTTTGCATTTTCACGCATAACTTACGTTCTGAATACATCCGGACATCCAAAAATTTATGTAAGCACTAAAATATTTTATTTTAGTGTTTGGCATAAGAAAAATCCATTCGTCACGCATTTTGGATCGTTTTTCGCACTTATGCGCATTCCGTCGTAATTAAGCGAACATCGCGTTCGTACGACCAAACGAACCAACATCCGACATATTTTTGAGCATGTTTCATGTCCACAATGTTTAGGCATCACTTTAGGGCCTTAACGTTGGCTTAACGGGCCTTAAACGTGTCGGAAATGGCTTTAAAACACAACAGGGACCAAAACTGTCATTTCTGAAACATGTTTCTGATCTGTGCAGGCCAGGCGGCCCGCGTAAGGTCTGTGTGTATCTTTACGCGGCCCGCGTCAGTGTCCTAGATCAGATAAGATCAATTAATCAGCAGATTACAGCTGTTAAACCCCCAACCACACACTCACACTTGCCCTTTCAGTTCAGGAGAGGCCATTTTTAGTCACCACAACATTCCAACAAGTGTACGCACGAGATTCGATCACGTTATTCAAGAAACGATCTCAAAACCCACTAGAATCAGATTTGAGAAGCTCTAAGTTGAAACCTTTGTTTCATACCTGAGCTACTTGAATCAAGATTAGCATTCGGGGACCCTTCGTAAGTATTCCTTCGTTCTTTTATTGCTTTTCGAGTCCGAAAGTCAAACTTTGTTTGACTTTCTGCATTGACCAGATTATGGTCAATGCGAAGTTCGTTTGAACTTCGCAACGTGATTGTAATCACGATGGTTATAGTCCCTTGTGACTATGCCTACTGATTACCACGTTGTCTAGGGTCGTAAGGGTAAGCGATCTAATAAATCGCTTATACCTTCGAACCCGACCCATTTGGTCGATCATTAGGATCCGACCAAACACAATAGGTGACCATAGTATATAGGGAATAACCTTCCGAGGTTATACCTTATGGTCACGGCGTTTAGTTAGTTGTATGATAGGTAGTTTATATGCCTTAGGTAAACGACCAAAATGCCCTTTTTACGCCAAAATTCATTTTAAGCATATGTAACATAACTTTTGGTATCTAAACTGATTTGGTAACAATATTAGACATGTTAAGGCATATTTTACTTATCATAGGGCTAGTTAGGCGTTCCGAACGCGTTTTACGCGAACGGCGTGTTAAAGTAGCATAAGCTACCTAAACGGGTCGTAATGGGTCGTAAGCACTTAGGTTAGGTTTCATTTAGTATGTAGGCTTTGTTAAACCATATGACAAGAGTCTCCATACTCGTTTGGTTTACGAACCCTCATTCTATCTAAATCCTCCGATTTAGGTCCGGTTAATTAACATAGTTACCTATATTAGGTGCCGTTTGATTCCGTGATCTCTAGCATTGCTTGGTGGTTATCTTAGGACTTCTGAGCAATCTCAATGTTAGTACATAGACCCCTCTTTTACTGTTTTCAAACTGTTTTGGGGTGAAGCATGTGTACCTATCTGTTATTTTCATGTTTTCCAAAAGTATAATTGATTATACATGTTAGTACTTATCTGTTGACAAACTAAATGACTATCTATGGTTTAAACACTGATTTTTCAAAGACTATAACATTAATTGTTGAATTGTACTTAATTTGTTCACCAGACCGGTTGGTAGTATGATATAGCGCTATAGGATTTGACACCCCATTCCTGTTGTCATGGAATGTCTGAAACCAATTTGTTTCTCCATCCAAATAGGGATTGCCTTTGTGGTATCCTTATAGTCTCAAAGGTGTAGTTTGATGCACTAGGTCTGAATGAATTCTTAAATCACACATTTAAAGTATATTTGATATACTCCCATAAGTATAGTTTGATATACTCTCATGTGTGGTATTGTACAGAACCAACATATATATTTTATCAACAAACCAAAACATATTTTTATATGTTATTTATAAAACCCAAAGCATATTTTGATATGTTATTTATGAAACCAAAACATAGTTTAATATGTTATTTACAAATCCAAAGTATACTTTTAATATGCTACTATAAGGTTATTCGTTTAACCTTACATTAATTTACAAAGCATAACTTTTGATTTATTCAAACACTTTGTTTTGTACATTTTTACTTATGGTTTAAGAAATCTCATTTTACTTACCATACATAACTTTTGTTTATACATTACATGGTTTACATTTAACTTGAGTTATACAATAACATTGGACTATTGGTTTAAACATGAACATTCTATATTGGTGGTTTGGTTTGAGTAAGTGACTTAAGTAATGAGGCGTGTGGAATATGATACAAGCATGGTGGATACGCCGCTGGTACTTCCTATATATAAGTGTTTGTATGGTATTACATATCGTAGCGTTATTTGAATCATTTCAATTTAAGTCATATAACATTTTATACAAATAACATACTTTTCATAAGACATTGTTTTACAACAACTTATCTTATACAAACTCATTTTACATGGTTATTCATTTAACCTTACATTTATTTATACATATCATCTGATCATATTGTTTTTCAAACGATTTACAAAACAAATCAATTTACAAGGTTCATGACTAAACTTTATTAAACATTTTATTAAACTTACAAGTCATGAATCCTATTTTCACAAAACCTATTTATCTCACAGGCATTTTTATGCTGACGTACCTATTTTTACACATGTTTCAGGTAATGCTTTGCAATGATTGTTGATACATGCTACATTTAGGATGGACTCGTGCCTTAGCAACTTTAAAACTTGGAAGATCATAGTTGTACTTATTTGATTGTATTAAAACAATGAGTTCATTTATTCAATAAAACAGAATTTATTTATTCCATGGTTATGAAACAATGATTCTGTTACAACACTCCCCGACGTTTCCGCCACGTCTAGTTGCTTTACGTGGTCGGGGTGTGACGGAAAAGTTGGTATCAGAGCCAATGGTTATAGGGAATTAGGTTATTAGTAATGCTTTGACCTAGACTATAACCTTCCTAGGACCCTAACACAAGTTTTCTTGTGTTTAGTTTTAAAACAATACCGTCACTTATTCTTAGGTGACAACCACAATAAGAACATAAATTTCTATCCCGCTTTGAAAACTAATCATCTACTCTAGGATGGTTTATTATATGGTTTTGAACCCTCTAAGTTTTCAAATCCCGTCAAAGTTGGTCTAAATAATGTGAACACGTGCAAACTGGAAGGGTGGGTGCATGTACCCTGAGTTTTCTGTCTAAGGCTAGAGTGTTCGTACAAATCCACATAATCGGACCAGTCACTCTTACCTGGGAACTCTTGGGGTGAGTGTCCACTTATAGGCGAGCATGTCTTCGCGATACATTATTTTTTGACCTATTTACTTTGATTAATCACCGGGGTCGTTTGTTGCTTTGTAGTAACAAACAAATGACCACTATCCTTGCTTTCATCAGATTTGTTTCATCTCATTCTTTTCGTCTAATTCTCTCACTCGTTTCCTCTCATGTTTCCTCTTTTAGAATGCCTCCTCGATGCGACAATCAGATGGCGAATGCCGAACTGGCGGAAATCATCGCGTAGCAAATGGATGCTGCCTTCCCAAATCTTTATGCTCAACTGATTCAAGCCATCAACAACAACAATGCTCCATGTAATTT
Source organism: Helianthus tuberosus (assembly GCA_030545235.1). Classification (NCBI taxonomy): domain Eukaryota; kingdom Viridiplantae; phylum Streptophyta; class Magnoliopsida; order Asterales; family Asteraceae; genus Helianthus; species Helianthus tuberosus. Next base: position 56,296 of record JARYGA010057576.1, read on the forward strand.
CAAGAATTTTAACTCGGCTAAACGCTCAAGTTTAGTGGTTCTGAGGGAGCAACTGGGCTTCTTCAATTCGAGAGCATTGAGAATACTTTCCGTCACGTTCAGTGTCCTGAAAATCGCAAGGTCGAGTTTTCTTCGAGTGTGTTTCAGAAGAGGGCTCTTACGTGGTGGAACGGGGTTATGAGAGACCGCGGGGCTGAGGTTGCATTAGCACAGACTTGGGCCGAGCTTAGGGCTCTTATGATGAAGGAATTATGTCCTCGTCATGAGCTAAGGGCTCTAGAAAGGGAATTTGATGATTTGAAGCAAGACAGTGGGGAACATCGAGCCTATACTGACCGCTTTGAGGAATTGAGCTTGTTATGCCCTACTATGGTTACGCCTCTGGATAAGGCAATTGAGAAATACATTGATGGTCTTCCTGACTTAGTTCAGGATATTGTTACTGGCAGCAACCCTACTACTGTCAGACAAGCCATTGAATTGTCTGCCACTCTGACTGAATCCCATATCAGGAAGCGCAAGCTGTTTCGGAAGGGCGACTCAAGACCATCTGACAAGACTGCTCAAGTGGAACCAAAGGAAGAAAATGTTGAGGTGTCCAAGAAGAAGAAGCGCAAAGCCTCTCAAAACTACGCTGTAACTGCTCAAGACAAACAGGTTGCACCAAACCAGCCAGCACAACCTCGCAAAAGGCAAAACTATGTTGGTACCGCACCTTTGTGCAACAAGTGCAACCGTCATCATCTGGAGCAAGAGCAGTGTCACAAATGTACCCACTGTGGGCGGTTGGGACATTTGATCAATGTTTGTCGTTATGCAAATCAAGCTGCTGCAAACCCTGCTGCTGTTCAAGCACGGTTCCCTCCGGGGTCATGTTATAACTGTGGTGACCTTACCCACTACAGGAACAATTGTCCAAGACTTGTTAACATACCTCCAGCGTGTGGACGAGTGTTTAATATCAATGAGGCAAACATGAACAATGATGCAGCAGTGAACAATTAGTGTTTTGTATTTCCTTGGTTGTTATCTTTTGACACTTCAAGACAATTCGGTTGTTACATAAATAAAGATTTGTTGTTTTTATTTCTGCAAAATTTATGCGTTTGTGTGAATGCTTGATACAACCTTATGATGTCAACCCAAAGACAAACTACTTGTGTGGTTCTATCATTTTATGATCACTTGTGATCTCCCCAAGAACCTTAAACACTCGTTTCTTTTAAGAAACAAAGCCAAACTCTTTTGAAAATCCTTCTATCTTTATAGATGGATCCTTGAAAATGATTAAAGTGCCAAATAAAAATCCACTGATTGGATTCCTGGTGTGCTTTAAATATCCATGCCCAAAGATAACGAATTAAAGAATCAAATTAACTAATTTTGTGCTTATGTGTTTTCTTACATGTTTTGTGGTTGTATGTGATCCATCCAAATCCTCGTAGAGTCTTTCATATCTCATATGAGGGATTCATAGTAGGATATCCAAAGTTACTATCTTAAATCCTTAATGGACTTCTACGTTGTAGTCAAGTCCCTTGGGTTTTAAAGTACTATTCTAAAATTAGGCCCCTTGAGAGGTCTAGTTAAACATGGTTTCAAAAATCTGGTTAGAAATATCATGTGATGATATAACTAAAAAGATCCCTTAAGTGATCTATTTAAGGAGATCATACGACGATCTAGTTAAGAAGATCATGTGTTGATCTAATTAAAAGGCTCGTTCATTGATCTAATTGAAAGGACCCTTTGGTGGTCTAGTCGAGTCGCTTCATTTTTATTCAAGTGATTTTTTTTCTACGCATTATGAAATGAACTGTGCGGACTGTGCAAGGAATTACGTAATTATGGAGGCCTAAATAATTATGGAATTCAGTGCACAGAAAACACAGGAAGCTTTGTCATGTGTTAAGACCTGTAGTGACAAGAATAATGATACGGGAGAAGTCTTGGACCCCGACCAATGTCATTTATTCTCACACTCCCCAATTCTGATCTCAATCACACACCAAGTTTCCTATGATAAGTCTTCATAAGAAACGTTCTTCTGTCCGTAGTTCAAAATTCCATGTTTTACTATTACAAGGAATTCACTTTGAGGGTTAACAAATTCGCTAAGAGTCCTAACATGGCCCAGAGTTTTACTTAAGGGTTCAATGGATCTATTAGAAGGCGAAACCGTCACAGCTGTCTTCACAAGTTTCCTCTAGAATTAAATTTCGGGACGAAATTTCCTAAAGTAGGGGAGACTGTGACACCTGTGTCACTTCAACCATCAAACAAATTCCAAACCAATGAAATATTGTATTTCATACTTGGGATTTGTAAAAATAGGTGTATCACTTGCACATATCAACTCTTGTTCGATTTTAAGCTTTAAATCGCTTTCTGGATGGTTATACGCGCTCTGATGCGTAAATATAACCAGTGTAATCCAACGAACACTCTAGAATAGTGAAATAGGCTTAACATACCTTAAATAACCTTTACATAACTTAGAAATAAGTTTTAAAGGCTTTGGTATGGCAAAAACAAGTTAATTCGCTTACAGGGACTAAACTTGACAAACTGCGAAAGTATGCCAATTTGAACTGTAACGAACATTCCGGAACATGACCATAAGTTAAACACACCTTAAATATCCTTTATATAGCTTAGAAATAGGCTTTGAGGGGTGAGGTGTGCTAAAATAAACTTTTGGGTCATTCAGGGACTAAAAGCGTCAAAAAGTGCACAAGTTTGCATTTTCACGCATAACATACGTTCTGAATACATCCGGACATCCAAAAATTTATGTAAGCACTAAAATATTTTATTTTAGTGTTTGGCATAAGAAAAATCCATTCGTCACGCATTTTGGATCGTTTTTCGCACTTATGCGCATTCCGTCGTAATTAAGCGAACATCGCGTTCGTACGACCAAACGAACCAACATCCGACATATTTTTGAGCATGTTTCATGTCCACAATGTTTAGGCATCATTTTAGGGCCTTAACGTTGGCTTAACGGGCCTTAAACGTGTCAGAAATGGCTTTAAAACAAAACAGGGACCAAAACTGTCATTTCTGAAACATGTTTCTGATCTGTGCAGGCCAGGCGGCCCGCGTAAGGTCTGTGTGTATCTTTACGTGGCCCGCGTCAGTGTCCCAGATCAGATAAGATCAATTAATCAGCAGATTACAGCTGTTAAACCCCCAACCACACACTCACACTTGCCCTTTCAGTTCATGAGAGGCCATTTTTAGTCACCACAACATTCCAACAAGTGTACGCACGAGATTCGATCACGTTATTCAAGAAACGATCTTAACGGTTCGAGAAATCCTATAAATACCCCACCCCCATTTGCTTCAAAACCCACTAGAATCTGATTTGAGAAGCTCTAAGTTGAAACCTTTGTTTCATACCTGAGCTACTTGAATCAAGATTAGCATTCGGGGACCCTTCGTAAGTATTCCTTCGTTCTTTTATTGCTTTTCGAGTCCGAAAGTCAAACTTTGTTTGACTTTCTGCATTGACCAGTTTATGGTCAATGCGAAGTTCGTTTGAACTTCGCAACGTGATTGTAATCACGATGGTTATAGTCCCTTGTGACTATGCCTACTGATTACCACGTTGTCTAGGGTCGTAGGGGTAAGCGATCTAATAAATCGCTTATACCTTCGAACCCGACCCATTTGGTCGATCATTAGGATCCGACCAAACACATTAGGTGACCATAGTATATAGGGAATAACCTTCCGAGGTTATACCTTATTGTCACGACGTTTAGTTAGTTGTATGATAGGTAGTTTATATGCCTTAGGTAAACGACCAAAATGCCCTTTTTACGCCAAAATTCATTTTAAGCATATGTAACATAACTTTTGGTATCTAAACTGATTTGGTAACAATATTAGACATGTTAAGGCATATTTTACTTATCATAGGGCTAGTTAGGCGTTCCGAACGCGTTTTACGCGAACGACGTGTTAAAGTAGCATAAGCTACCTAAACGGGTCGTAAGCACTTAGGTTAGGTTTCATTTAGTATGTAGGCTTTGTTAAACCATATGACACGAGTCTCCATACTCGTTTGGTTTACGAACCCTCATTTTATCTAAATCCTCCGATTTAGGTCCGATTAATTAACATAGTTACCTATATTAGGTGCCGTTTGATTCCGTGATCTCTAGCATTGCTTGGTGGTTATCTTAGGACTTCTGAGCAATCTCAATGTGAGTACATAGACCCCTCTTTTACTGTTTTCAAACTGTTTTAGGGTGAAGCATGTGTACCTATCTGTTATTTTCATGTTTTCCAAAAGTATAATTGATTATACATGTTAGTACTTATCTGTTGACAAACTGAATGACTATATATGGTTTAAACACTGATTTTTCAAAGACTATAACATTAATTGTTGAATTGTACTTATTTTGTTCACCAGACCGGTTGGTAGTATGATATAGCGCTATAGGATTTGACACCCCATTCCTGTTGTCATGGAATGTCTGAAACCAATTTGTTTCTCCATCCAAATAGGGATTGCCTTTGTGGTATCCTTATAGTCTCAAAGGTGTAGTTTGATGCACTAGGTCTGAATGAATTCTTAAATCACACATTTAAAATATATTTGATATACTACCAAAAGTATAGTTTGATATACTCTCATGTGTGGTATTGTACAGAACCAACATATATATTTTATCAACAAACCAAAACATATTTTTCTATGTTATTTATAAAACCCAATGCATATTTTGATATGTTATTTATGAAACCAAAACATAGTTTAATATGTTATTTACAAATCCAAAGTATACTTTTAATATGCTACTATAAGGTTATTCGTTTAACCTTACATTAATTTACAAAGCATAACTTTTGATTTATTCAAACACTGTGTTTTGTACATTTTTACTTATGGTTTAAGAAATCTCATTTTACTTACCATACATAACTTTTGTTTATACATTACATGGTTTACATTTAACTTGAGTTATACAATAACATTGGACTATTGGTTTAAACATGAACATTCTATATTGGTGGTTTGGTTTGAGTAAGTGACTTAAGTTACGAGGCGTGTGTAATATGATACAAGCATGGTGGATACGCCGCTGGTACTTCCTATATATAAGTGTTTGTATGGTATTACATATCGTAGCGTTATTTGAATCATTTCAATTTAAGTCATATAACATTTTATACAAATAACATACTTTTCATAAGACATTGTTTTACAACAACTTATCTTATACAAACTCATTTTACATGGTTATTCATTTAACCTTACATTTATTTATACATATCATCTGATCATATTGTTTTTCAAACGATTTACAAAACAAATCAATTTACAAGGTTCATGACTAAACTTTATTAAACATTTTCTTAAACTTACAAGTCATGAATCCTATTTTCACAAAACCTATGTATCTCACGGGCATTTTTATGCTGACGTACCTATTTTTACACATGTTTCAGGTACTGCTTTGCAATGATTGTTGATACATGCTACATTTAGGATGGACTCGTGCCTTAGCAACTTTAAAACTTGGAAGATCATAGTTGTACTTATTTGATTGTATTAAAACAATGAGTTCATTTATTCAATAAAACAGAATTTATTTATTCCATGGTTATGAAACAATAATTCTGTTACAACACTCCCCAACGTTTCCGCCACGTCTAGTTGCTTTACGTGGTCGGGGTGTGACAGCTGCAATGGTGAAGAACAAAACAGACATAGACACACAAACTCGGGTTGCCTCCCGAGAGCGCTAAGTTTATGGGTCTTCAGCCACACCGTACCTGACATTCATTCATGGAGGTCGAAGTGAACATTTACCCACCGAGTTTCCTGCATATGCTCAGTAATTGACTTTCCAAATTCCTATCTGCTCTCTTCTGCCAACGATCTTTGTCGAATCGGTATGGAACAAGTGAAATCCATATTTGCCTACCGAATTTCCAATGTGTGTTCGATAGTTGACATGTCGAGTCTTCACCTTCTTTCCTATCATGAGTACGTCTATTGGATCATTGTATAGCCACTTCAATATACCTTGTCCGAGGTCTTCTCCACTCACCTTTCTCTTATTCCCACTCGAGCCATCATCCCCGACTTTGTTAGTTGGAGTAATCAAAATATGCTACGGTTCGGGATAAACTTGAACTACATCAGTCACTAGTTCTTTAATAGGTGTTAAGTCTTAATGTAGGTTTAAACATATAACTTCAAGTTCAGGAAGACTCTCAACCTCTTCTTCATCTTCATCAACCAAAACTGGTATTTCTTGTGTTTCTTCAACAAATGCAGGAATGGATGTGGTATTATCCTTCACAACCTTCAATGTTGCAATTTGTTCGTCTATTCGATTCGATCGTTGGACCATAGCCTCAGTTCTCGACCTGCTCTCTTGTGCCATCTCCAGCATAATATCCATGATTTCATCAAGTTTAGAATTTTGGTGTTTACCTTGACAATCATTTTGACTTTGGTGTAGCTGATCTGAACTCCTTAGGTAATTACCATGATTACACCATTGATTTCGTATATTAACATCATTGTATGTTGACTCAGAGTAGTCATGGTAATGACCATTATAATTTTCTTGGTATCTTGAGCAGGGCACCACCTCGGATTAGTAATCATCATAATCCAAATTTTGCTCATACTTGTGGTTGACATTTGACTGATAGTGTTTCTGATATGAAGGTGCCTTGTACCCAGACATCAATTTTTCTTTCCAAAATACTGGGTCTGTCCAAAACACTAAGCAATCTTCATGTATGTGAATTTTCCCACAACAAGGGCATGACTGATGAGCTCTATCCATGATCCAGAGATTTCACCTCCTGCACATACAAACTAAAATACTCGCGTAGAAAACTAATATATAAAAAAACTAAAAGTAACAAGAAATATTTTTGGATTTTTTTTTCTAACTTTTTTTTAATTTTTAAGATAAACAACTTACTAAATACTAAGCGCACCGATTCCCCGGCAACGACGCCATTTTGATCGATGTCGTAAGGTCGGTCAAAAATATAAGTGAAAATGTCCTATTCACCTTTTACTAGTAAAGGGTAAGTAGGGTGTCGAATCCACGGGGAATCAGTGGAAAGTGTAAAAGTTCGTTGCTTTAATTATTATCTATTTCTAAACTAATTGCTTTTTGCAGTTTTGTGAGAGTAATTATGAAAACAAATGTGAAATTGTGTTTATGAGCAATAATGAAAGAAATGACCAATATGAAATTGTATTTGTGAACAATAATGAGAGAAATGACCAATCTCCGGGTTTTCAGGTTATGAAGAAAATCAGGTTACTTAGTTACCACTATTTGGAAATCACATAGACATGATTTGATAAACTTGTTTTGATAAATAATTAACTGACAATATAGTTGATTGCAATGATCCACGATCGAAACCGAAAGATTGATGCAAATGAATAGTAATCCAATTAATTATCAAGTTCAGATTTCATAAACATAGTCAAGTTCAATGATTAAAGGTTTAAAACAATGACATCCTAGAATTTAATCCCGGTTGTTGATGAACAAACCAAATAATTGATGAACTCAGATGATTACGATAATCAGATATTGTTTAATCGAAACAAAAACAATAAGAATAACTAACCGAAAGATTAATCAATTCTCAATCCAAAAAGTTGTAAACATAAGCAAACCCAATGTTCAAACATAAACCCTAGTCCGGAGATGGCCACGGGACGACTAGTCGCTTATGATGTGCGTGCAATCCCCAAAAGCTTGGTAGAAGGATGAAGTCATGATTGATGATGTGATATGATGATGAGATTGTGTGATGTTGAGAGCAAAAAATAAATAATGTTGGTTGCCTCCCTCCTTCTATGATGATCCCCTCATTCAATGGTTGTGGCTGCCAATATTTGCGTGGATCCCCCAAGTCCAAAAGTTGGTGTTGGGCCGATTTGGGAGCCCAAAATAATTAATATTGGCTGCATGAGGATAACTTGCTCAGACACAAAGTGCAGGGAACTTACAGGTACGACTCATTTATTTCTAGTGGTAAATCATATGCAGGTATTGTTTCCGGTAACCATCAGGAGAGCGTCAACATGAAGGAAGTAGTTGTCTCTGAACACGCAAAAGCTTACGTCGAACTTCATGGATCGGCTATAATCGGTAAGGTTAAAGACTTGTGGACGCTTAGGAAGTTGAAAGTTCTACTAAACGAAGCCGATTTCAGAGATTCTTTCATAAAATATCTTGGTGGGTTGAATGTTATGTTAGTTTTCAAGTCGAGTTTCGAGGCCGACTGTTTTAGGGCAAATGCCCCAAGCTTCAGGTGGTTCAGCAACATGGAGATCTGGAGGGGTCAGTCGGTCGCATTCGAGAGGCTAGCTTGGTTGAATATTCACGGAGTTCCATTGCACCTGGCAGGTATCGAAACATATGATTCGGTCGGAAGATGTTTCGGTAAAGTAGTTCATGCTTCGCAACGTTAAATAGATGACAACTATCTCATATACGATTGTGTGGGTGTGTTGACGGATTCCATAAAAAGGATAGAAGAGGAGGTGATGATCGTAGAAGAAGGTAAGCGGTACAGAGTTTGGGTGGAAGAAGAGAGGGGGGACTGGATTCCGGATTCGGTGGAGAACCCGTTTGATCAAAAGGGAGAAGACAGTGGGTGGGAGTTCACATCGGAAACGGATGGTAACCGTAAGGCGGACAGTGATGAAGTTAGAAGATCTTCGGAATTTTGAGTTATATCGGAAAAAATTTCAACAGAGAATATATCGGAAAAACTTTCAACAAAGAACCAATCGGCTGATAGATGTAATCATTCGACGGCACATGCAAACGACACCGACGTTAATGTAGATTCGGGAGGAGCTGGAAAGCCGCCGGCTCCGGCAAATGTCACCAGAAGGAATGATGATATCGGAGAAGATGGAAAGCCGGGGAGTTATCGCGAAAAGGTGAGTTCCGATGAAATAAATGTTTTTTTATGATATTGATGGGGCCGAAGGAAGCAACAGTCGAATGAGTATGAATGGTCAAAAAAAGGTGGAATTCCCTAGATTCTTTAATGTCATTGACTTGGAAAAATAAAGGAATTTGAAAAGTGGTATGGAAGGAGGTAATAATTTTTCGATGTCAGAGGCTAGTATTGGGGGTTTTATGGTTAATCTAAAATCAGGTGGGCCAAAAGGTGGATCAAGGAAGCTTAGAAAGCCTAAGAAAGGAAGGATTATTATGCAAGAGGAAAATGGGAGGCTAAGACCAAAAAAAAAGAATTAGACATAGTGACCCGTTTGATCTCAATGAAACGATAGGAATTGTCGAAAGCAGTGAGACAGAGGAACAGGAGGGTAACAACTATCAAAATAAATGGAATGAAGGTACAAATGAGGACGATGTTTTTTCATTAAGCGAAAATAGAGATGAAGGAGTGGGAAAAGTAAGGAATAATAATTTGGTAGAGGATCTAAATGCAAAACCAATTGAAGAGGAGGTCAATGTTATAAACGAGACACAAGCCACTTTGTTCATGGGAGGGGTGGTAGGAGTCGATCTCCAGAATCATGAACAGTTAATCAGAGATGCGACAAGGGAAGAAGGATTTCAAGCAGTTACAAGATGAATCTGCTCTCTTTAAACATTAGAGGTTTAGGGGAAGGGGTGAAGGATAAAGCGGGGTGAATTAGAGATCTTAAAAAGGATAACGGGGTTGATTTTATGGCGTTACGGGAAATCCAATTTAGTGACATTTCAGGTATCGTTTTCGAAAAATTCTGGGGTGCTGGCAAATTCGAGATGGATCATGTTCCGGCCATCGGCAGATCTGGAGGGGTGGTGAGCATTTGGGACCCGAGCGTCTTCAAGGTACACAATTCTATTAAACATTCTAATTTTTTTGGTTTCTTTGGGAGTCCTGAAAGTGAGCAATAGGGCTTTAAATGTCATAAACGTTTATGACCCGCAAACTGTTCCTCTTAAAAAGGCTCTCTGGGACGATATTGGGGCGGTGATGGGTAATCACGCGGGGTGGTGGGTGGTTTTGGGGGATTTTAATGTTGTCCGTTGTGTGGATGAGAGAAGTAACTCTATTTTCAATAAAAATGCGCATCAAACTTTAATAATTTTATTTTTGACTATGGTTTGAGAGAATTTGACATGAAAGGGCGGAAATTTACGTATCTTAACGATAATGGAAACAAACAAAACAAGATAGATCGTGTTTTGGTTTGTCAAGGTTTTTTCTCTGAATGGCCGATGGCTTGTCTAAGGGCTTTACCGAGGGTCCACTCGGATCATTGTCCTATTATTTTGGTCTGTGCGGATAAGAATTTTGGTCCCAAACCATTTAGAATCTTTAATTCGTGGATGGAAAGGAAAGATTTCGTTGACGTGGTTAGGATGGCCTGCGGTAATATGGGAGGGGGGAGGGGAACCCGACATGGTGCTCATGAAGAAATTTAAAGCTATCAAGGATGGCATCAAAAAATGGAAAAAAAAATGGTGTTAGCTAAGGAAGGAGATACGGAAAGAGTTTTAAAAGAAGATCTAGAAAAATTGGATGAGTTGTCAGATAATAGAGAGCTATCGGAAGAAGAGGAATGGGCAAAAACTGAATGTCTGAAGGACATCAAGGAGATGGAAGGATATAGATTAAAGGACCTCAAACAAAGAGCCAGGATTAAATGGGAGATGGAAGGAGATGAAAATTCGGCGTTCTTTCATGGCTACATCAATAGTAGACGGGCTTGTAATAATATTCCAGGGATTATGATAGATGGGGTGTGGACGACCAAACCTGCCCTGGTTAAAAAGGAGATTATGGGTTTTTAGAGAAATGTGTTCAAGGAAAAAATCAAGAACAGACCTAAACTCTTTTGTCAAAACTTGAAACGGTTTTCGGTTGACGAAGCGGCGTCTCTAATTGCTCCTTTCAGTAGTGAAGAGATTAAGAGCGCGGTGTTTGAATGTGGGGCGGACAAAGCTCCAGGGCCTGATGGTTTAAATTTCAAATTCATCAAAAGGTATTGGTTCTTATTTGAGACTGATTTTTCTAACATGCTAGATTCTTTTTACAGCAAAGCTGTGATCTCGAAGGCATGCAGCTCTTCTTTTATAACGCTTATCCCGAAAAACAAGGATCTGGTGGGTTTGAAAGATTATAGGCCGATTAATCTCATTGGGGTAATAAGCAAAACAATCTCTAAGATTCTTTCTAATCGTCTCAAAAAGGTGATAGGGGGCATCATTTCGGATAACCAGACAGCGTTTCTCAGAGGAAGGTATATTCTCGACAGTCCTTTAATGCTTAACGGAATTATTGCTAGGATTAAAAAAGATAAAATAAAGGCTTTTCTGCTAAAAATCGATTTTGAAAAGGCTTATGATAACTTTAATTGGAGGTTTTCATTGGATATTTTGGGGCAAATGGGTTTTCCTAGTTTATGGTGTAGATGGGTGGAAGGGGTTCTCTCCTCGGCTAGGTCATCGGTGTTAGTCAATGGATCTCCTACTTTCGAGTTTAGTTGCTCAAAAGGTGTGAGACAAGGAGATCCGTTGTCTCCGTTCCTGTTCCTAGTGGTTATGGAGGCTCTTTCTAGCATTCTTTGTAAAGCTGGGTTAGATGGGCTTTTTAAGGGGATCCAAACGCCTAATAATGGTCCAAAAATTTCTCACCTTTTCTATGTGGACGATGCCCTCTTGATAGGGGAATGGAATAAGGATAATATGTTAAGCGTGGTCAGATGTTTGAGGATTTTTTATTTATGTTCTGGGCTTAAAATTAATTTGCATAAATCTAATTTATATGGAACGGGGGTGGAGGACGGTGAAATTAATGATATGGCCAAAGTGGTGGGATGTAACATTGGTAATATCACTCTCTCTTACTTGGGGATTACGGTAGGTGCCAACATGAATAGAATCAATAACTGGGCCCCAATAGTTGAAGTTTTTGACAGGAGGCTATCGGTTTGGAAAGCTAAAACTATTTCGATAGGGGGAGGCTTACTCTGATCAATTATGTGTTGGAAAGTCTGCCTATCTATTACTTCTCGCTCTATAAAGTCCCAGCGGGTGTCATTAAGCTGTTGGAAGCTAAGATGAGAAAATTCCTTTGGGCGGGTTCTAGAAACTATAACAAAGTTAATTGGGTGGCTTGGGAGTGGGTTACGTGGCCTAAAGGTAAGGGGGGTTGGGTATTAGCAGGCTCAAAGAGGTAAACAAGGCCCTTTTATTTAAATGGGGATGGAGGTATAGGGTTAAAAATCAAAGTTTGTGGAAAAGAGTGGTCGACGCATGTCAGGGAAAACCTAATCAGAGGAGTTTTCTTCCTTTGAACGGTAATATGGGAGGTTGTTGGAAAAATATTGTCAAAAGTATATCTCTTATTAAAATCAAAGGAAATGATATAAATCATTTGGTTTTGGGAAAGGTTGGGAACGGGGAGGAGATTCGGTTTTGGATCGATTTATGGGAGGGTGATATGCCGTTTATGGTTAGATGGCCACACTTGTTCGGTTTGGAATTGTTTAAAACTTGCAGGATTGCAGATAGAATGGAGATGAACAGGGGATTTGGGGTTTTGACTTGGAACTGGTCTAGACCGCCAGAATCGGAAGTGGAGCTAAAGGAGTGGCAGGAATGCAAAGAGACCCTTAATAAGATTGCGCTTATCAACTCTAAGGATGCGTGGGCATGGAATGGAGATAGCCAAGATGGTTTCTCGATGAAGGCAGTCAAAACGGCTCTTATGGAAGAAAGGGTGAATATTCATCTTCCTAATTTCGAGTGGTGCAAATGGGTGCCAATTAAATGCAACATTATGGCTTGGAGAGGTAACCTGGACAGGCTAGCCACAAAAGTGAACTTAAGAAGAAGGAACGTGGACATTATATCGGTGATGTGCCCTTTTTGTAACGAATTTGAGGAAACAGTAGAGCATCTTTTTACCGCTTGTTCGTTGGCAAATAGGGTTTGGGCGGAGATTAGTGCCTGGTGTAAAATCCCCCTGATATTTATTTTCGATTTCAAAGACATTCTGGATATCCATAATTATTATCAAGTTGGAAATAAAGCAAAAAAAATCATTCAAGGCTTGGTGATAATTTTGTGCTGGTGCATATGGAATGGAAGGAACGAGTTGGTTTTCAATCAAATTAGGCGAAGTCCTCGGGATATTGTTGGGGAGATTAAATCTAGAGGTTACGCTTGGTTTAAAAATAGAACGTCCTGTAAGTATATTAGTTGGGGTGATTGGTGTAAATACCCTCTGTATATGATGTAATTTTTGCCCTTTGCCCGTTTGGGTCGGGGGTGTGTGTATTATTTGGCCTTTTGCCCGTTTGGGTCGGAGGTGTTGATGCACAAGAATGTCTGTTGACTGCATCTTCATCAACTTTTAAATCAAGAAAGTCAAGATTGGATCTTAAAAGTCAAATTAGGGTTTTTAGGGTTAATTTCGCTTTAATGTACATGTTGTTAGTTGATTTCGCTTCAAGGGTCATTAGGTTAATTTCGCTTCAGTGTCATTAGGTGATTTCGCTTCAGTGTCACTGACACATAAGCGAAATCAGCAATACTATAAATACCATACATGTGTTCGTTCATGGTAACCATAGAAGTGAAATCAGGTCATTGTTGCTGTAACGAAACTCTGTCAAATTGATCTCAGAAAGCAATAAAAGTGAAGGAATTGAATAGGAAAGCTGTTGTTACGTTGCGTATACTGATTCCGCCTTTATACGTGATGATGAACTGCCTTGACTGATCGTTTAGGGTCACGACACGGTCCAACAGGAGGTGTTTTTTAATGAAGTTTACTTTTCAAAAAAATAATATTGGCTGCCTAAAATCGATGATAATGATTGCCAATAATTCGATAATGATAAAGTAATATTGATGATGAATTAAAGGCTCTCCTCCAAATGTTTTTGGCTGCTAAAATCGAGAGTTATGATGAGGTTCCCCAAAATTGTCTTATGTGCTCACCTAAATTCTTGAGTAATGGTTGCCTCCCAAATAAAAGAATGTTAAGAACTTGCTTTTTATCATTAAAATAATACTATAATAATCAAATATCTCCACTCAGCCGCCAAAATAATAACCGGTGATGTTGCTACCTTTTGTTCTTTGATATGCATGTATATATATTTTTTTTGAACGGCGATATTTCTACAACAGGCGATAGAGATCGCACCTACCCTATAACTCGGGTAGGCCCCTCCGCCCCACTCCGGCGATATGCATGTATATATATGCTTTGATGATAAAGATCCTCCATCCACATGTATGTGTGTATGTATATTAGCTATTTTCAAAAAAAATATATATATTAGCAGCCAATTAATTCCAAATCCAAACAATTGTCTAGCCTCCCACACGTGATGTCTACCAAAAAGTGATTGGCATTAAATGTATTCACACTTGTTTACATTTGAAGTTACACTTTGGACCCCTCCTTAACCATAACCTCCATCTTTGAACCGTAAACCTCAACATCACAACGTAAGCCGCAGGTGGAATTTTCTGTTTCTTTTTGTGAAAGATTGCTTGAATCCGTAAGTTACGGATAATGATCCGTATGCCACTTTCACCCCCCTAGACTTCTTTACTTCACATGCCTACTAAATACAACTTCATATTATTGACACAAAGCCCCTTCAACTTTAGTGTTCTTTGTTTCCTTTGTATTTCTATACACCCATTTTCAGATTAATGACCGAACGGCCCCTGGATTTCAATTTTTCACTTCCTTTATGCATTTAAACCATTGATTCAACCCGAAATACATCCGAACACTTCCAACGGCTGCACTCATCAATCTTACATGCTCTGCTTGCTCGTTAAACACCCCAAACTTCACCGAATTACCTGTTTTACCTGCAAAGAACACGAACACTCGCAATAACCAATTCCAAGCATATAATCACACAAAACCGAACAAAACATGTAAGATAAGCACTTAAACACCCATGTTTCACACTCTCCATCAATAATAGATGCGATGCCATATATTATCCAAACGATTAAGGAGGCAGAAAATAAAAGTAAACATGATAGCAAACGACCTTCTGCACCTGAAAACAGCGTGAACAATGGACCCGTACTTCAAGTGCCCATTCCCAAAAGAAGAAGAACCGTGTCTTACGGTTGTTCTTATAAAGAAATCTGGTCTTGTAAACCAATGGAATTCTCGGGCAATGAAGGGGCCGTTGCATCTCTACGCTGGATAGAAAAGACTGAGGAAGTCTTAAGAATAAGCAAATATGCGGAAGAGGATAAGATAATGTTGGGTTCCAATCTGTTTAAGAATTCAGCACTAGAATGGTGGAACACTATCCTTCAGATTAGGGGAAGTGATAGAACTTACAATATGGAATGGGAGGAATTTAAAAATATGGTAGAAAGAAAATTCCGCCCTCCTGATGAAAAGGAACAGATAGCAAATAAATTCCTAAACCTTAGGATGATTGGGGTAGATAGTAAGGGTTATACTACATTATTCTTTGAATATGCCCGAATAGTACCAACCCTTGCATCAGCTGAACCAGTATTAATCTCCCGTTACATCTGGGGATTAATTGGGGAGATAAGGCATGTAGTCAAGGCAGCTAGACCTCAAACCATAGAAGAAGTTGTAGAACTAGCAAACACCTTGACAAATGAATTAGTCCGTACATGAGAAGAGGATCAAAGGAGGAATCTAACCCAGAAGCTTACCCAAGAATTCCGTTCTGGAAATTCTAACCGTGGGAAAAATATAGGCTCTACCTCTGCACCCTATTGCAGGTATTGCAAAAGGAAGCATTCAGGAAGATGCTCCATATACTATAACTTTTGCAAAGTGTCTGGACACAAGGAAGAAGATTGCAAGAAGAAGCCTAACAATAGGATATGCTACAACTGTGGAGCTAGTGCGATGACTAGGCCAGGCTAGGGCCTACCCAGTCTACTACGCGGGCCACGTAGCCCTTGGTCTCATCTTATGCGGGTTGCGAGAAAACCAAAATCAGACACTATAAATAGCAGGCATCGGGCCTTCAGTCAATTCGTTCATCTTTCGACTTTCTCTCTCAAAATTCTTAATAGTAGGCATAATCTCGGCCCCCCTAATTAACGAAGTTCTGCTCTGTTGTAAGTATTATAACCCCGGTTACGTATTAGATACGCTGCCCGATTGATCCAGGGTTCCGTAACGGCTGTCGAGGTTCTGCCCGACGTAGTCGTTGGAATGCCATCTCGAGGAGGGTATTACTAATGTAAATATTTGGTTATTATACTAACACATGTATATTTGTGTAATTAATAGATAAACACCAGGAAACCCTTAAAAGAAGTCTAAGACTGCAATGTGAGTAATCCTTCTTTTTGTATAAACCTTTTTGTGAGTAATCTCCTTTATGTAAATTGTTTTTACAAAACCTTAAATATTTTACAATGCGATTAAGCAATGATTGAGTCTTTGTAGTTCTTCAATTACTGCTGGTATTATTGGGTTTTGTATACATTACTTGATAATCTTCACAATTGGACAATGGGTTAGCCAAGGTGTGATATGACCATAGCCACAGATACAGTCGAGTGGCAAGTACTGAATGAGTAATTGTGTAGATGTAAACATTGTAATAGCTCTCAATACTGTTTAAAGGATAAAACTCTTCTTGATTAAACTGGGATTCACTCACCAGTATTTCCCACTGACAAAATGTTTTTAAACGCGTTTCAGGTAACAAAATGTAAAAGCCAACTAGAAGCCAGCTGGACAGCACTGAAGGCTTGGAAAAGTGGCTATAAAAGTTACCTAAATAAAAGAAGATGTTTTATTCAATAAAATAGGGATTTTTCCTATGAAAATATTTGTAATGAAAACTTGGGTTTTATCCCAGTATGTTTAATATTATAAAAGAGTGGTATTTACTCTGATAAATATTTCCTAACTACGGTCCTGATGAAATTTTCGCTGCCAAATTAATAAACAAAGGATACCACCAAAACTGGTCTCACGGCCGCCCGTTCCCGGGATAGATAGGGGGCGGGGGTTGCGACAGGATGGGCAGACTGAACGCACCATTCAAACTCTAGAAGACATGCTTCGAGCATGTGTAATCGACTTTGGTAACGACTGGGAAAGGCACCTACCTTTCGTAGAGTTTCCGTACAACAATAGTTACCACACTAGCATCCAGGCTGCTCCATTCGAGGCGTTGTATGGACGGAAATGCCGATCAC
This sequence comes from Helianthus tuberosus, assembly GCA_030545235.1. Classification (NCBI taxonomy): domain Eukaryota; kingdom Viridiplantae; phylum Streptophyta; class Magnoliopsida; order Asterales; family Asteraceae; genus Helianthus; species Helianthus tuberosus. Next base: position 73,524 of record JARYGA010057576.1, read on the forward strand.
CCTAATGCTAGGCAGAAGTGGGCGACAGCCAAATCACTGGCCCAAAACTCGTCGTCGACACGACGGAAAAGATTGCCCAAATACGACAACGAATGGCGGCAGCTCATGACAGTCAGAAAAGCTATGCTGATAAGCGTAGGAAACCGCTCGAGTTCCAGGTTGGGGATCGAGTGCTACTTAAAGTCTTATCTTGGAAAGGTGTGGTTTGCTTTGGTAAACGAGGCAAACTCAACCCACGATATGTCTAACCTTTCGAAATCACTGAGAAAATTGGCAAAGTGGCGTATAGATAGAATCTACCCGAAGAACTCAGTGGAGTTCACAACGTATTCCATGTGTCGAATCTGAAGAAGTGTCTGTCAGATGAGACCCTCATAGTTCCTTTCAAGGAACTCACAATCGACGATCAGTTGCGATTCGTCGAGGAACCAGTAGAAATTACAGACCGAGAAGTTAAGGTTCTCAAATGTACCAGGATACCCATTGTTCGAGTTCGTTGGAACTCCCATTGTGGCCCAGAGTTTACCTGGGAACAAGAAGACCAAATGAAACACAAGTATCCCTAGTTGTTCGAGAAAAGTGAGACCACTATTGAGGCTGAACCTACTGCGGAATTTCGGGACGAAATTCTAAACCAACGGGGGGATCATGTGACACCCCAGGAACCACGCAACCTAACTAGCTTCCTCAGTAGCTACGTGCTAAATTTCGGGACGAAATTTCTTTCAACTTGGGGATGATGTGACAACTCGTATTTCAGAACCTATCTTTGTGCTTGATGTAACTTGTTTGAACATTATGTGACTAATTGGTATGTTGATATTAATGGAATGATTGTGAGTTGAATGTTATATGTTATGTGTGATTGTGTTATAAGTATAAGTGTATAATAAATCTCGATCGCACAACACTAGTCCAATCGCACAAGCCCTTTTGGGCACACCACTCTCGGCCCACACTTCTTGTATTCGAGATCAAATGGGCAGCCCATATATGGGTTCGGCCCACTCCCTTATACGCATAACCTCATGAGGAGGGTGTATACTCCTCATTATTTGAAAAATACACAACACACACAAAACCCTAGCTCTCTCCTCTCTCCTCTCTCTTGTTCGACGACAATCCTGACACCCGAGGCCTCCCAATCTCGATCAATCTAGTTCTTCGGTTTCCTGGTTAGTGTTCATCATTTATAGATTGCTATATTCTTGATGTTGTTTTGTGATGTGTTCGATTAGGGGTTCATGCTAGCAAATATGTTGTTAAAACTATGATCATGAATTAGACTCATGTGCATGATATCGATACGTATGTATATATATATATATATAGAAACGGGAACAGGTGAAAATGCTCAAAAGTGTGAGAACGGTGAGAACGCTTCCTGACCTAACACGTGTCACGTAGTATAGAGAAGGGTGGAGGGGTTTTTTTGTCCTTTCATATTTTCTTTTTTTAAACGCGTGTCACATCCTGTTTCCATTTTTTGTCGTTTAATAAATACGCCGCGTTTTATTGTTTGTAGATCAGGATCATATTTAATATTTTGGCGTTTTAATCATGTTTTGGCGTTTTTATTGTTTTTTAAATCAGGTCGCATGTCTATGATGTAAAAAACATCAGTAAATTTCTTGGTGTTTATTATATCAAGTAGGATACAGGTCTATAATTTGACAGACAATTATGGCGTTTTGAAAAGATAAATAAATCCAGTTTTCTATGTAGTGGTTTTTAATATAATAAATGTTTGGCAATAATGTTACCGTCTCTTCCTTTTACTGTTTAGCATTTTACTTTTTCGTTCATTTTCATCGGTGAATTAGCGTTGATTTTTCAGTAATACCTTGTTTGGCGTTTTTGGCATTTTATAGCAAACATCGTGCTTTGCTAGCATCCGTTCTCTCAGTTTTCAGACTATCAGTCGTTTTGGTGTTTTTGGCGTTTTATATTAAATTTTTTTTTTTTTGGTAGAGAATTAGATAATAAAATCAGAGAATTAGATAACAAACAATAGAAACTGAAAAAAAATTATAATCTAATTTCTCTTCCAAATCTTCACTGTTATCAGCCTCTTTTACTTTAACATTTTTGACGTCTTGAACCTGTTTTGAATACCTTATGTAGATCCTTTTTTTCCTTCATAACGCCGGTCTTCATTAAGGGGTAAAAGTCTTTTTTTCTTCGTTTTTTCATGAAAATTTGTCCATCTCATTCAGCAAAAGCTTATAGATATACCCACCTCAGACTAGAATCCATTCAGTGAAATTTCATTCAGAGCAATACTCAATAAAGAAGAAATGACGTTCTGCATCTGTGGCTTTTTTAAGTATCTTTTTTGGCGTTATAAAGTGAATGGTTTGTTGGAAAGATGGCGTTTATTTTTTTTGGTGGTGTGATCAGTTGATTGTGCAGAGACGTCTCCCTTATAGGATGTTTTTGGCGCGTAATTTTGGCGGGATTTTTATGTATAATAAATTATATTAATAAAGTAGTCGTCTTTTCAGTTACTGTGTGTATTTTTTACTGATTTTGTTCAGGTTTTTATGAGTTTTTATGGTCTTAGACATTCCATCTTCCAAGTTTGGCGTTTTTTAATGGCTTTAAGTAGTTTTTGGCGTTTGTTTCCATTTTTAGCTTTTAATAATTCTTCTCTAAATTACTTTTATTATAGGTTGGGAGTTTTTGGCATTTTACTTCATTATAGCGTTTCAAAATAATTATGACTTTTGGCGTTTTATTAATATAATGTTATTTTTTACTCTAAGTTGAAAAATACATAACAAACAACAGAAAATTAAAAAAATAAAAATAGAAACAATTCATCTTTTCAAATCTTCACTGTCGTCAGTCTCTTTCTTCTTTGAAACATGTTCACTGGCGGTTTGGCTTTGTCATGCTTGTGTTTTTTTGGCCGTTTGGAAAGACAATATGACATGAGTTTTTTGTTTGAATATGTTCTTCAAACCACTCATCAGTGTCATTCGTCTAATTCATGCCATTATAATATTCATCAATAACAAAACACAAAAACTGACATAAGTCTGACCCCAGTATCTTTTTCTTGAAGTTTTGTCCATCTCATTCAGCAAAATGTTATTTGAGTCGCAGCACCTCAGGAAAGAATGCATTTTTCCGAAACTTCGCGTAGAACAATATTGAATATATAAGAAACCATTTTTGGCGTTTTTCTGAGGGAATAGTGTATCTGAAAGAAAAGTCCATTTTTTGGAAAATTTTGATATTTGATAGATTTTGGCGTTTTCTAAGATGATTGGTATGTTTTGGATTTTTTGGCGTTGTAAGATGAATGTTATATAGTAGAAATATGGCATTTTTCAGGTTGGGGGAGGTGTGTTCTTATGTATGAGAATGTTTTGTTTATATAGGGATGTGTTTTGGGCAGTAATGGGGTTTTATTCATTAGTTGGCGTTTTGGTTTAGAAGTGTAAAGAACTTTTTACCCTTAATGAAGCGCGTCGACTCAATAGAATTCGTGTTATTTACGAAAACGCCACCGCGCTAATCTAGTCCATAGATTGTTTTGATCGGGCGATCGATAAGCGTTCTCACACTTTTCATCGTTTTCTCTAAATCCTCACCCTATATATATATATATATATATATATATATATATATATATATATATGATGAGATTGTTTTGTTTGATGACTAAAAGCATGATTTGATCCAGATTAATTAAGACCGATTGCATAGATTGGATTAATGAATTTCGAGTATGTGGTTGGTTGGTTGGTTGGTTGGTTGGTTAGTTTGATTCATGTTGTTAAATCATAAGTTGCATGTTAGTCCTTAAATTCGTTAGTGTGAAGATCCGGTTGAAAGTTAAATTGTTGTTCTTGATTTGTATGATGATTAGGGTTAATTAGGGTTCATGAGAATTGATAGGAAAATGCTCAATTTGATCGATTAACACAAAGTTGGAAACTGTTAAATTGGTCTTGCAAATTGAATGAAATTAATGAAACTGATTGCATGATTTAAGGAAATATATATAACTGATCGCACAAGGCCAGTCGCACAAGTCGTAGGGTACAACTGTTAAGCACACTGTACAATTCGTTATTGCAGGATCGCACAACATGTTGTGAGTCGTACAAGGTTGTGCTGATCGCACAACATGTTGGGTCGCACAAGATAGTGGACTGTTAATGTTATTTGGGCCGCATAAGATGTTGGGTTGCATGTAATTAGGTCGGGTATGTTTTTGGATCGCACAACCCATTGTGGATAACACAAGATTGTGCTGATCGCACAACAGGTTGGGTCGGTTGTTCATTGGGCTTTATTTACTAAATCGCACAAGATGATTGGGCTCGCACAAGCTCAACAGCCCAATCATCTTAATCGCACAAGTTTAGTCCTTATGTGTACTTGACTGCTACTGTTAACGTGTTCTACATGTTTGCCATGATCGTTATGTGTTCGTAACCTGTTAGCTTATGTGTAAACTTACGTGCACTACTTGAAACTAGACCTGACTTGTATGGTAACCATGTTAGGACGTGGTTGACCACAAACAGCTCGATTGACCTTTTTGCTCATCTATCGAACTAACCTAAGGTGAGTTCACACTTTCTACAAGGCATGGGATTCCCGATGGTTGGGAATGGTTAATTGATTGAAAGGAAACCTGCGTATTCTCCTTGGGTAGAATACGTACCTCCACCCTCTTAACTAAAGGGTGACAACATTGTAACCTGCGTGATCTCCTTGTATGGGACACGTACCTCCACGCTCTTAACTGAAGGGTGACAACATTGACACAAGACAAAAACTCTATCATTAAGTCCCTCATTTTTATATCGACTTAATCGCCGGGCCAATGGCGAACGGGTCATTAGTTAAATAGCGCTATTAGGTTTGACAAGCCTCACACCGTGCCGCAAAGGACGGGAGTGGACTAATGGATCTGGGCACGTCAATAATGATAGACATTGACTTGGGACACCCAACTTACTCCAGTCAGTAGTCGATATGGTAACGGGTCTAGTGGGATATTCATGGGGTAGCCCCCATGTAAGGACCTTCAAAAATGTCCCTAACCAACCCGTAAGTAAAAACCCGGACCCTTGAAACCCTGACGTGCATGAAAAACCAAGAAAACAAGAAAAATGAGTTTCAGGCGGGCCGCGTAAGGAAAAGCATAGCCTTACGCGGGCCGCTTCAACATGTGTTTGACCGGATAAGCGTGCCCAGTCCACGTGGCATCCACCTGGCAACCCTACGCGTGACCCAGCAAACCTACACGTAGAATAGGTGGCTACGTGGGCCGCGTAAGGGTCAAGCAAGGGTTCACGCGGGCCGCGTGAGACCCATTTTTCACCTATAAATTGCCTGGACATCGAGCTTTCATTCTATGTCGAAAACTTTTCTCAAAAACGAAGTTATACTGCTCTAAGGTCGAATTTCACTTTCAAAATAGTGAAGTGCTGCTACGATACCGGGTATTAACTCGATCGCTGCTACGATTCAATGTCCGGTCGATTGAAACTATCCGATGAATGTTTAAGTGCTGCTCAAATTAGGGTTATACTTTGTCATTCGTCGTAAATTCGATGGATGTTTAACTATTGCACTTTGTCATTCATCGTGAGGGTTTTAATCTCGTGAGTTGTCGTAAATGTTGTATTAGTTACTAACCTAGTTCGTATGCATTGTTATTTAAATTAGGTTATCAGGATTATCAGTAGGCTAAACTCTGCCCGTTAAACTTGCAATGTGAGTCATTCTCTTTTTATCAATAATGTTTTACAATACTCCAAGTTATTTTCAAAAGGTTATAATTACAGGGATTAAGTCATGGTTATCTTAATCACTGGCTAGTGGGGTATTGTGCACATTACTAATTTCTCACGGTTAGGCTAATAAATCCTAACAGTGATAATCGTCACTACTTGGGTGAAAGGACCCAATAGTGGCATGACCATCGTCACCAGGTGGTGACACGGCGCCAGATAAAAATAAGATAGAAGCCATTGTAATCACTCTTATGCTGTAATTTATAACTATGTGTCGTTTTATCAAAATGAATGATTCACCAGTATTTCCCCGCTGACAAAATATTTTTAAAACATGTTTCAGGTAACTACTGTGAACCAAGGAACGGTGCTACAGAGCACTAATAAAGCTTGAAGTAGTGGCTCAGTTAAACAATTAAACATGTTTTGTAAAACAGGGAATTTCCTAGTAAAATTCCTCTATTGTAAAAGTACGGGGTTTATCCCGAATTATGAAATAAAATAATCGGGCATTTCAAGTTTTAAAAAGATCCTGCTAAAATCTTCTGCTGTCAACTCAATTTAACAAATACCACGGGTTTCTGTCTCGCGGCTCCTGGACTGGGTCAAACCAGGACGAGGGGTCGTGACAGAAAAATGTGGTATCAGAGCCACTGATTTAAGCTAATTAAGTATTTAGAAATACTTATACTCTACTGATTGCCATTCTGTGATTGTATGTTTTGTTATTTGACTATTTGTTTATAGTATGGGTAAGCAAAGACTTTTCGACATCTATCGTCAATTAGATAGTTCACCAAAAGATAAGGGAACTACCTTCTCAAAATACTCAACAGATACTAAGGAGGGAATATTTGTTCGTAAGGCACAGTTTGAAAAACCACTTACCAATAAGAAAAGAGGGTGGATTATTAGAAAAAGTCAAGAGAAAATAAAGAAATCACAACCAAAAGAAGTGATGATTCCAAAGGAAACTCAAGAAATAGGCAATAACCCACCATGGGAAGACGAATTAGATAAAAAATGGGCAGATCTTTATATGTTAGCCACTACAGCAGTAAATGCAAATTTTTAAAATACCCTGACCCAGTACTAGCACCCATATCACCTACAAGCCAGAAACTTCCAAGCAACTTTGTCCATTAGATAAACAACTTAGTAAGATAAAATACAATAAATGCATAACCCCTAGCATATTTTGAATTCCAGTTGTACTTTATATTAAACAAATATATAAAAGCCGCAGTAGGTGCAATAATATTTGAATAGTTATATTAAATATTTGTCTGTAAAATTGTTAACTTAGCATTTTGTGTACATTTTGCATATATGCTAAACAACATGAATGAGTTATCTAAAGCTCTTCAGAATCTCAATCTCTATACTGTAAAAGTGGAAGTTTCCAGAGACTTTACTGGTTACTTAGCCGATGTTAAGGAACCTATGGAATTCCAAGCTCAACCTCCGGAGAAATCAAAGCCAAAGAAAAGGAGAAGATTTGTGGGCTGGAGGCATGTGCGCAGAAGGAAACCAGCAACTAGGAGAGTTGCCAAGATAGAGAATCCAATGAATAAAGGAAAAGGGATCGAAATTGAGGAAAATTTTATGCAAGCAGGAATACACATTGGGGAAAGTTCTAGGCAAACCAAGGAATTGCCACTGCAGGAAGAACTAGATCGCATACTGGCAAGCTGTGATATCCTTAGGCCTATCAATAACAACCTCTTTCCTTATCCTGCCCAAACCCAACTTCCAATAAACTTGGAACCGGCTATCCCAGACCCTCTGATCCACACCCAACCTCTAGGAGAAATGGACAAATGGTGGACCAACGACTGGCAGTTTCAAAACCTCCTCAATAACCCTTATACCTTTTTCCCTCAGTTCGACCCAGAGCCTGCACCAAACCCACCAATGAGTAATGAAAACTTAGCTGAACTCCGCCACTTTGGTGAAGAGCTGATAGATGCAGGGAGTAGGATTCGGGAGATAGGAGAACAGATCTCCTGGAAGTACGACGAGAGGGAACGTCGCTTCTAAAAGTGCCAGTTGACGGGGGATAATAAAGCTGTGGTGTATAATAATAATAGTTATAAAAATATAACTTTATAAAATAACCTACAAATAAAAATTTTGTAAAGATAACAGTATGTACGGATGCATAATATAATATATATAAAAATGGAAGTCGAGAAATCGACAATTTTGGCTATACATGTGTTGTGAAATTATGTGATTGTTTTGCATATAGCTATTATTTATTTTATGCTAATAATTTATATATATAATAATCACCAGATGGAACATGCTAGTAATGAACCAGTTAACGAAGTTAACCAATCTGAGCAACACCAGGAAGATCAATTTCTGAATAGGCAAGATATCGAGAATATCGTTGCTTAAGGAATAGCCAACGCTATTCCAACAATCCTGGCGGCTGCTCAAAACCCAGTTGAACCTCAACAAATTATTCCTAGTAAACGTACTTATGAACATAACTTCAGTAATAGTGTAAACGGATGCGGCAACCATACTAATAACAACAATGATGGGATGCAAGCGCCACTCCTTAAGAAAATGAAAGCTGCAACGCCCGGTTGTACTTACAAGGAGTTCCTTGCCTGTAAACCTGTTGAGTTCGCAGGCAACAAAGGGGCAACGGCTACACTGCGTTGGTTAGAGAAAACCAAGGCTGTAATTAAAATAAGTAAATGTGCCGAAGAAGACAAGGTCATGTACACATCGCATATTTTCAAAGAAGGGGCGCTAGAGTGGTGAAATACGGTACTTCAAGCCAAAGGAAGCGATGTAGCTTATGCCATGGGCTGGGAAGAATTTAAGCACCTAATGGAGAGAAAATTCTGCCCTGAGTATGAAAAGGAACAAATGGCGAATAAATTCTTGAACCATCGAATGGTGAATGTAGACTGTCGAGGGTATACTTCGACATTCTTCGAATATGCTAGAGTAGTACCAACCCTGTCTTCGCCAGAACTGGTACTTATTTCCCGTTATATTTGGGGATTGATTGGTGAAATCCGTGATATCCTTAAAGCTGCGAGACCTCGCACAATTAACGATTAAGTGGAATTGATGCGTGTGAAGTGTTATATATATTAGGTGTATATTTTAAGCCCCTTTAACACTTATTTTAGCCAAGTTTTAAATTTATAAAACACGATATTTTACTAACACTAAACACACATATGGGCAAGTGCACCCATCGTGAGCGTAGTATAGTGTTGGCAAGATACCGAGGTCGTCCAAGGACACAAGAGCTTTTAGTACCGGTTTATCCTCAACGTCTAATCAAAAATAAAAAGTTTAGAAATATGTTTTTAACTAAGAAAAATAAAAACTAACTAAAATGCTGAAAATAAAATAAAAAGAAAAACAGATAGACAAGATGAATCACTTGGTTCCGACTCGTATCTAGTGTAACCTTTGATTATTTCCGCACTTTTGCACATAATTAAGAGATTATCTTAGTTATTGTAGTAGGCCCCTCTTTTGAAGGTGACGTTACCCTCACCCCAGTAGTTTGAGTCAGCAAGGATACAATCCTAAAAGGGTGGATTATTGGAAGATAATTAATTAAGTTATTAATGCAAATTATGGTAGGCCCCTCTTTTGGAGGTGACGTTACCCTCGACTAAGTAGTCTGAGTCAGCAGGGATACAGTCCTAAATAGCCGGGTTATAGTATTAATAGTAGTTAACTTATGAGGGGATCAAAGAGTTTGGACCCCCGCCATCCAATACCGTTAAGTATTGAAGGAGGTCCTACTAAATTTGACCCAGGTCCATTGCAGGACCTCTAAACGCTGAACAATGGCAAGACCTTTACCAAACCGTTCCCTTAACCCCCGACCAGGTAGCCAACATACCTCCATATAGACCGTGGAGATATGAATGGTGAAAATCTTTTATTTTATATAGACAGTAAAATAATGCCAAGACACCACGGACAAACGATAAGGAAAGATCACCTTCAACATAAGCAACTAGTTATTAAAGTAATTAATACAAAACCAAATAAAAAGTTCAAAAGATTAGAAATAAAAAGTATTACACTAGACACTTTGTCTTCACCAAATGATGTAAGAGACTTAGGCAAACATGGCCTTGATTGTCAAGAACTCTTACGATCAATCTTGGATCCCGAGACGACTCACACACTCTACGATGGACAATGGATGATGGTGGTGGATGATGGTGTTATGGTGGTGGTGGGTGGTGGGTGAAGTGTGTGAGAGGTGGTGTGCCAAGGGATGGTTTGAGCTTGAGCCAAGCACTCCTATTTATAGACTGAACAGAAGCTCGGGCACGGCCCCGTGTCCAGTGGGCACGGCCCCGTGTCCACATCCTCTCTTTCTTCATTAATTGCAGCTTTGTCTTATTAGTTGACCACGCCCCCGTGTCCGCTGAGCACGACCCCGTGTGCAGAAGAATCTTTGTACTATGAAGATTTGCCTGGATTGTGCGAATCTTATAGTTGACCACGGCCCCGTGTCCGCTGAGCACGGCCCCGTGGTGGGCAATAGAAGCTTCTACCACTTTGTCTTTTCTGCTAACACTTGGGCACGCCCCCGTGCTGGCTGAGCACGGGGCGTGTTCAGGCTTCTGATCTCTTGTTTTGCTTGGGAAGATGTTGTTGTGGGGTCGGGCATGCCACGTCTTGTTCCTTTTCTTGTATTTATGTTAGATTTTGATGTCTTTTTGCTTCTTTTGTTAATTTGAGCTCATTTAATCCTGAAAATACAAAAGGAAGACAAAAGCACACTTTTTCCAACATTAGTACTAAAAAAGGGTTAGTTTTATGCCTCATTTGATGAAATTTATATGTTACATTTTGAACACATCAAATACCCCCACACTTGAATCTTTCCTTGTCCTCAAGCAAAACTCTTTAATATGTGGCTATTTACACTCCCAAATGGAATGGGTAGAAAAGAAGGTTTTTGGGCTTGTCGTAGAGTGTCGGGATTTCCAAGATTCTTTATTAAGTTTTATTTTTATTTATTTACAATCCTATTCGTCATGATTTATTTAAAACTTTTCATAAGATAAATTACTTATTAGGGTATAACATACCTTTGTAAAATTCTATTTATATATAAGTTCACATACCTCACGGGGATCACTCAACACTCGGCCGAAAATGTATTTTTGTGGATCACTCGAGAGCGGCATGGAACTTATTCCTACCATAGGCTTGCCAAGCCATCAATCCTCCTCCTTTTTAACTTATATACCTTTGTAAATATCAAGAGGACTTTGTGGTTTAAGGGTTATGCTTGGGTTAAAGGTAGGTGGTTGGGTTGGTGGTTAGTGGTTAGTAGAAAAAGGGCGAAAAGCGTAACAAGTGTCGGTTTTCGTATGACTTTTTATTTTTGTAACTTTTATTTTGATGAAGCTATTTATTCAAACAAAGTTATTTTTTATGAACTTGTTTGTTTTTTTCTTCTGCTTCATCATCAACACAATTTTTTTTTTTTGAAAAGTTATATGAAGAACCGGACTTGTTACTAAAACAAAGGGTAAAAAAAATGAAAAAGGTTTTGGTGGGTAAAAAGGGTGTTAGGTTTGGGTTATGAAATGAAAAGGTTTAGGCTCAAAGGGGCTAACTAGGGGGATTTTGGGTAGGTGGTAAAAAAAATGGTTTAGAAATAAAAAGGGTTAGTCCTAATGCCTCCATCATTTACTTACTCGGGTTTTAAGTTGGTAAGGACCGGGAATGTATCGTCATGGCAAGTTCTAGAGTCGTAAGAACCAAGCGGCTATTCACACAAGAAACGAAAATGAGCATTTAGTAAAATGATATGTAAGTGTTTGCTCAATAAAGGCTCAAAAGTCACTTTTGTGGGAATGGGTTTTTATGTGATCAAGTATATATAATTAAATTTTAACTAAGCTTGTCATGCATTTTCATAATTTTCTTATGTTGGTTCTTTTTATCACGACGCTATCGGTTGTAAATTTATAAAAATATAACCTTTTTAAGAACTTGAATTTCCCGAGTTAAACCTAGACAAGTAAAAAAATGAATTTTTTTTTTTTGAAAAAATTTGGGGTGATTAGCAATTCCAATAGAGTTTTGTGTAAGGCTTGTATTTAGGACTTGCAAGATTCAATGTTTTATCATCCCCTCCATACTTAAATTACACATTGTCCTCAATGTGTCCCAAAAATAAGTTTTTAGTTTGATTGAATGTGTAAAAAGGTGTAAAAGGCAAAAATTTTGTGTTACTGGGCGCTGAACACGGCCCCGTGTGATCCGGGCACGGCCCCATGTTCAAGTGCCAGTAACAAAATTAAAACAAGAGAAACATAAGTCTGGACATGGGGGCGTGTTGGGTGAACACGGCCCGTGTCCAGTTACCTGAACTGGGTCTTTTTCTACAAAGTGTGCAGCACAGGGCCGTGTTGGGTGGACACGGCCCGTGCCGAACTTACTGTAAACGAAGAAATTTGTCGGACGGTTATGTTTTCCTGTATGGAGTGCCGGTTCAAGTTTCCCTTGCATCATTTGCCATCTCAAGTGTGTTTTATTCCTGAAAATTAAAACTAACTAGAAAACAAGAAAATTAATCTAAACTAAACTAAGGATAGTTCCGTGGAATGCCTCCATGGTGCGCCACGTTTATAAGGGTCCTTGGCTAGACCCAAAGCCTGGTCATATGTTACCCAAGTGGGATGTAGTGCATCCCATGTTACACCGTCGGAGAGCATCATCTAAGCTTGAGTCTATGACCTTCATGTTGTTGACCGGATCTTCTTCCTCTACTTTCTTTCCACATTCAAATTTTACTTCCTCATCCCCAAACTTCAATGTTAAAGTTCCGTCATTCATATCCACCACTGCTTGGGCGGTGGCTAGAAATGGCCTCCCGAGGATGAGAGGGACATCGGTGTCTTCTTCCATGTCTAGGATGACAAAGTCGGTTGGAAAGACGAAATTGTCAACCTTGACCAGCAGATTTTCAGCGACACCTTGTGGAAATTTGACGGACCTGTCGGCGAGTTGTATGCTCATCTTTGTAGGGCTTGTTGTTCCTAGGCCGAGTCGCTTGAACATTGACGTGTGCATGAGGTTAATGCTAGCCCCAAGATCGGCTAAAGCATTACGGACGGGGGACTTCCCAAGTGAGCAAGGAATCGTGAAGCTCCCGGGGTCGATTTTCTTTTGTGGAAGTTTGTTGAGTACTAAAGCTGAGCATTCTTCGCCTAAGTTAACTAATTGCAATGATTCAATTTTCCTTTTGTGAGTGAGGAAATCCCTCATGAATTTTGCATATTTAGGCATTTGGGTTAGGACCTCAATAAAAGGAATATTAACATGCAATTGTTTTAGTAAACTTTCGAACTTTGCGAATTGCTCATCGGTCTTTTGTCGAATTAACCTACCGGGGTACAGAATTGGATGAGTCTTGGTGGGCTCTTGATTTGTTGAAGGAGCCTTTTCTGGTTGAGGTGTGGGTGAAGTAGTGCTTTGGCGTTGACTTCCTTCAATTGGTGGTAAGGGCTCATCCTCGGGACCCACGGTTCGGTTTCTCAACGTGATGAGGTGTACTTGCGCCTTTGGGTTGGTTTCGGTATTACTTGGTAACGCGCCTTGTGGTCTCTCGGAGAAATTTTGAGCTAGTTGATTTAATTGTTTTTCAACATTTTGAATGCTAGCTTGTTGATTTCTAAAATTCGATTCCAATTGTTGAAATTGATCCGAGTTTTTCTTTTCGGTGTCGGAGATGAGGCGAGATGTGGTATCTTCAAGCCTTTCTCTTCCACCTTGTTGTTGAGAGAAATTTTGTGGTTGTTGAAAATTAGTTCGTTGGTTTTGTTGGTTACTACTATTGTCGGGATCTCTCCAACCAAGGTTTGGGTGATTACGCCATCCTTGGTTGTAGGTACCCGTTGGAGGACCCGACGGCCTAGGTCTATTATCAATGTAGTTTACCATTTCTGCTTGTTCATCTAATTCTTTCATACAACTCCAATTTTCATGTGACCCACCACACCCTTCACAAGCCATAACCGAGGCCGTTTTTGTCATTTCTAACTTTTTGATTTTTGAAGAGAGGGCCTCGATTTGGGCTTGTAAAGAAGTGCTTTCATCAACCTTATGGGCGCCCGGGGCAATAGATTTATTACCTCGGGGAGTGTGCCATTGAAAATTGGTTTGAGCAATTTCCTCAATTTGATTATATATTTCATTTGGGCGACGATTACCTAAAAGTCCCCCGGAGCTTGAAACAAGTGTTTGTCTTGTGTGTGGCAACAACCCATTGTAGAAAGTGGATACTTGTTGCCATACCGCTAGACCGTGATGGGGACACTTTCTTAGAAGCTCCTTAAACCTTTCCCAAGTTTCATATAAGGATTCCCCATCCTCTTGTGAGTAGGTATTAATTTCAGTCATTAGTTTAGCCGTTTTAGCAGGAGGGAAATACTTATATAGAAACTGTTGGGCTAGTTCATCCCAGGTGTTTACCGAGCCAACTGGGAGGGTGTTAAGCCAAGCTTTAGCTCGGTCTTTTAGCGAAAATGGAAACATCCTAAGGCGAATGGCGTCGTTTGATGCTCCATTGATCCGAAAGGTATCACATATTTCCAAGAAATTAGTAATATGTAGATGGGGATCCTCGTCCGCAAGCCCATGGAAGGTTGCGGAGTTTTGGAGCATTTGTATCAAAAGCGGCCGAAGTTCGAAGTTGTTGGCTTCGACATTCGGTGCATTGATAGTGGCGCCGAGATTGCCTACGGTGGGCCGTAGGTAATCCATGAGGGTACGTTGGTCCGCCATTGGAAGTGGGTCCCCCGAAGCTTTCTCTTGATTTTTAGCTTTAAGTCTTTTTCTGAGAAAGCGTTCGGGTTCTTCTAGAGGTTCTTTTATGTCTCTACTAGAACTGGAGCTCATGCACTACGTAGGAGGGTCAAATGTGGCACCTGGGTTCCAAGTCCTGCAATAAAAACAGAAAAGAACGTTGGTCAGAAGGTTCACCACGGCCCCGTGCTCAGTGGACACGGCCCGTGGTCAGAGGTACAGTAATTGTTTTCCGGATCCCTGTTACTGGGAGTTGGACACGGCCCCGTGTTGCACCGACACGGCCCCGTGCTCAGCTCTCTGTAACTCAGAAAATTGCCAGTGATGATACTAGGCACGGCCCGTGTCCGACCAGGCACGGCCCGTGCTGAGCTCTGCAGAACTGAAAAACTAAAAAAAATCCTAAAAAAATTGAAAAATAAGAAAAACCATTAGGCCGCTGATTCCTAACTTTCTTAAAATCCTTGTGTCCCCGGCAACGGCGCCAACAACTTGATGCGTGTGAAGTGTTATATATATTAGGTGTATATTTTAAGCCCCTTTAACACTTATTTTAGCCAAGTTTTAAATTTATAAAACACGATATTTTACTAACACTAAACACACATATGGACAAGTGCACCCATCGTGAGCGTAGTATAGTGTTGGCAAGATACCGAGGTCGTCCAAGGACACAAGAGCTTTTAGTACCGGTTT